>VUYV01000056.1:4070946-4127385 GCA_008711295.1 Anarhynchus alexandrinus | reverse complement strand
CATAAGTCTTCTTTTCCTCCTCTACCTCTCTCTCTGAAGAGGGGTAGAGGGGAGCATCTGTCGGTCCTATCTGGGGTCCCCTAGGTCCCCAGTAGCCAATTTGGCCTAAACCACGACACCAAGTTTGCCTCAGACTTATTGAATAATGTTTTGCTAGCACCTCAGTGCTCCCGGGCCATACTAGGGTCAGCCTAGGTTCCCCTTCCCCTGAAAATGTAAAAATGTAAAAATCTAGGTACGTGGACGGTAAAGGAGCCAGTACATCACCTAAGGGGAGTGTTAGGGAACCATCACAGCCAGGCACACTGGATAGTGCCCTGGCCTGTGTTGACTCAGCTTTAGGTATGCATTTTAGGAAAAAATGGTTATCTCCCCAGTGGCATCTCTCTCCTTCCATTAGTTGTAGGCATATGGTTTCATTAGATATGTAAATTTTAGGTAATCTAACTTTTAGGTGAGCTGAATACCACCTTTAAGAGAAGCCTCTCCAAAAAACTTTAAGACAAGCTTTCTTAAGAAACTGAGCTTTATGCAGATATATTCTTGAGATGTTAGGAGTCCTCTGCAGTTGATTGTCCAAAGTTTCTGGGTTTGCAGAGCTCCATCAATATTGTATAATACCGGCAATATTCATCAAAAGATTAAGAGGCTCTGAGGAAAGAAATTAACATGTTTTACGATTCTAACAGCTATTACATATGTATAATGTAATATATGACTATTCCAGATTAATATACAATATTGCAGAAAACTCGATTACCCAATGAGAAGTAATAACAACAGATGCAGAGAATGAATTTAGTCATTGAACTGCAGAACATGGGAATTTTAATCCAGCTTCAGCTGAAAGATCTCAAAAAACCTTAAGGACCTATTAACTATGGATTTAATACTTATGCCTACATAATATATTTTTCTAAGTAGGACATTTTTTCTCTGTGTAGAGCATAACTTGATACTGATGGAACACTGTGGCTTTACTCAACATATGAAATTTTAATGGCAAAAACATGATTCACAAATTATACATCTATGCAGATGTACATGATTTATGCATTGAATTATTTCTGTGTAACACAGAAAGGACAAGCAGGTCCTTTTGACCCAAATTTGACTTTGGTTTTGCAGTTTTAGCCATGACCTAATTTAGAGCTGTCTCAGGCATGTTTATAAAATACTCAGCATTTAGACCATATGGTGCAGTTAGAGGCACAGAGCATCATTTGAACCTTCCCTAGAATTAGACTTCGTACTCTTTGTAGTGTTAAAATTCAAACCTAACTTTTGATTTTAGTAAATACTGTATAACATACATGTAATCCTAAAAGCTCCTCACAATGCAATCCAGCATTAAACCTTCAAATTCTCTGTGAAAAAGTCCATCTCTTTCTGAAGTCTATAAATAGCATTGTCCATGGAAACAGTAGACTGCTTCTTAATTTATATCTGAGTAATTAACTATCATATAACTAAATATCTACTTCTGCCTTTGACATAGACATTGCCTGCAAGTACTGAATCACACATCGTCTTTAACCAACAATTAGATGTATTTACAAAAACTCCAGCAATGTAATTCTGGATGTGCTTAATTGCAAATAATCTCACTGATGCTAAAAATGTTAAATGCATAAATGAATAGACAAATAAAACCTGGAAGTCAAAAAATTACCACATATTCTCACATAAATTTACATGTGCAAGGGAACAAAGAATCAGAGACCTGGCAGGAATCTCAAGAGATTATCCAGTCTTTTCACCTGCCTCTGGCAGGACATTCTATTCTATTATGTACAAACCATATAGATTTAGAACTTGTGACACACTTTTTAATCTACTCTTGAAGATCCAGTGAGAAAAATCCAACTCATTCCTAAACAGGATTTTTAGTGCTTTGTTGTACTTACTGATCCCTGCAAAACCCCATCATTTTGGCAGTGAATTCAGGACTACGACACAGGCACAATTTCCTTGCCAGATTTGCTGGAATTCCACCCTTAAGCTTTTTCACTCTAACATTTTTTCTCAGCTTTCTTAGTACTATCATGAGGCACAATGTCAAAATACTTTAAAAGTCAAGTTATATGACTCTACTACTTCTATTCTGTCTACAAGGCCTATTATTCTATTGCAGAAGTAAATTAGGTTGTTTTGAGGTGATTTGTTCTCAACAAATCTTTTTTGGCTATTACTCTCCTCTTTTTTATTTCCAGGTGCTCCAGGTTTGCTAGATTATTTGTTCCAGTCACTATTTGGAAATTAAAGTAAAGGTGACAGATACATAATTCCGTGACTCCTCCTTTTCCACATTTTGTTAAAGTGTGGCACAAAATTTGCCTTTTTCATCTTTGATCCATAAATTCTCAAGATAACTACTATTTGTGCTCTTATTTCTTATTTTTTAACTACATAGAATGAAAAAAATCAGTCTTACAATATAAGATCACCTAACTTAGATAAGTAACCTCTAGCCTATTCTTGATTTATTCAAGGTTGAAATAATCTTTTGTTGTTGGTTTTAACTATATTTACTTCTAGGTTACAGCTGGTATTTTAGTAAAGAATTATATAAAAAATTACTAAGCATGTTGACCTTCTTAACATCAGCTGCCAATAGTTTCCTACTCTGATGACAGTGGACCCATTGTTAGTAAACAGACTTTTTTCCTCTCTGTATGCTTTCTTGTTTTTACGGTCAGTTAAAAGTCAGCCTAGTGATCTGTTACTATATTTTGGGAAGGATTAATTCATTTTACCACATGCAGATGTATGCTATGACTATAATTTGCTATATATGTAGTGAAACGGATACTGCTAGAATGTAATTCAGCACATCTTAAACTTCAGCAGACAGTGAGTACCAGTATTCTTCTACTCCCAGGGAGATAGCTTAGAATTACCAGCTCACATGCAATGGTCTCTATTATGTATGTCTGTAGTTATGTGAGGTTGCTCACAAAAGGCCTGATTCATACGATCTTCCCAGTGTACTGGTCTATGTGGACTCCTATATTGTTAACAGTCCTATTCCTTTAGCCCTTGAATCATTACCCTGAACCCTCCAGAAAGCTCTATTTACAGTTTCAGTGTCAGAATTTGTTATTTATGTTAGAAGGCTGAGCTAGTCCCTCTTCCGTTGCCTTTCTTTTCTAGAAAATTATACCCAATTATCTTTGTATTCCAGTCAGGTGAATTGTTTTAATCAGTCTGTGACATTACAGTTTAATAATGAAACACATATTAATGATCTATACTCGTTCTGAGTTGCACAGGATGATAGCAGTCCTGCAGAGGAGTACAAAACATGGCTATCCTGCCATGTCCAGAGTGATACTATCCAGCTGCCTGAACATTCCACATTCCACATTCCACAGCAGCTCTGTGGAAAGGGACCTGGGAGTCCTGGGGGACAACAGGATGACCATGAGCCAGCAATGTGCCCTGGTGGCCAAGAAGGCCAATGGCTTACTGGGGTGCGTCAAGAAGAGTGTGGCCAGCAGGTCGAGGGAGGTCATCCTTCCCCTCTACTCTGCCCTGGTGAGGCCGCATCTGGAGTACTGTGTCCAGTTCTGGGCTTCCCAGTTCAAGAGGGACAGGGAACTGCTGGAGAGGGTCCAGCAAAGGGCTACAAAGATGATTAGGGGATTGGAGCATCTCTCTTATGAGGAAAGGCTGAGGGACTTGGGTCTTTTTAGTCTAGAGAAAAGAAGACTGAGGGGGGATCTTATTAATACTTATAAATACCGTTGCCATCCTGTGCAACCTGCTGTAGGTGACCCTGCTCTGTCAGGGGGGTTGGACTAGGTGATCTCCAGAGGTCCCTTCCAACTCTGACCATTCTCTGATTCTGTGATTCTTACTCTCAGATTACTTTTTGTAGGGAAATTGTGAAGGGATAACCCCCCCCCATACTGATGTTTTTCAGTAAGGGTTCAATGCCTGACAAAAATAATTTCAAAATGGAAAATCATTGAACGATACATCCATGAATGACATTGCTTCAAAGGCACAGTATTTACATGGTGTTATGAAGGTAAGAATCTAGAAATCAAAGAAATTATAACAATTTAATATATAGCAGTTGTAATTTATTGTTCAATGTATCAGTTTCATCTCATTTGAGTTTTCCTATAAGCTACTCAGAAAATTTAATTTATTTGGCTTTCTTCTACGCAAAAATTGTATGCAAAAGTGTAATGGGTTATTTCCGAATGTCCTACTCTGGGCATTATTTTCTACTTCTCTGTCATTCCAAATACCTCTAAAGTGTGTGGTATCAATTGATTATATGAAAGCCATCGCTATCCTCTAACGGTTTTTGCTGTCTTTGTCTAGGCTGCCCTTTGTATTATTTCCCCACATAATTTCTGTAAGAAAAAAGATGCTGTTCCACCTTGCAGTCACAGCACACCATAGATATTCTCTTTGCTATATTGGAAGGAAAAAGCAAGATAACTTATTTAGACTGGGAAAGAGATAGACCTGAATGCAAGTACCTCCCTACTTTGCAGGTTTGACTATTTCTATTTAGTTCCAGTACTGACACCATAGAATATTAGTTGCGTTATTCCTGGTTCTAATTTGGTTTGACACCACAGGTTGCCAGATCTTCTTTCTTAAGCATGAGCTTTATGATGTCTTATGGTTGGTTGGTGTCTTTTTTTTTCTTTAAAATCCAGCTCAGGGCAAAATATGATTATAGAATCTCAGTATGCATTTAAATTAAGAGTAAAATATTCTCGAGAATTGCACAGAAAAAAAAAAAAAAAGAGATGATAAAATTTAAACACTTATAAGAAGAAGCAAACAGAAAAAGCTTCATCTCATGATCGCTAATTGCATCATAGAATTATAGAATTGTCTAGGTTGAAAGGGAGTTTTGAGATGACAGAGTCCAACCATTAACCTTACACTGCTAAAACCACCACTAAACCATGGTCCTAAGCACCATGTCTACCCATCTTTTACATACCTCCAGGGATGGCAAATTCACCACTTCCCTGGGCAGCCTGTTCAAATGTTTAACAACCCTTTCAGTGAAGAAATTTTTCCTAATATCCATTCTAAACCTCCCCTGTTGCAACTTGAGGCCATTTCCTCTTGTCCCATTGCTTGTTACTTGGGAGAAGAGACCAACCCCCACCTCACTATAACCTCCTTTCAGATAGTTGTAGGGCGCGATAAGGGTCTCTCCTGAGCCTCCTTTTCTCCAGGCTAAACAACCCCGGTTCCCTCAGCTGCTCCTCATAAGACTTGTGCTCTAGACCCTTCACCTGCTTTGTTGCCCTTCTCTGGACATGCTCCACAAAAATTTGGGTTGGAAGGGAACTTTAAAGGTCATCTAGTCCAATCCCCACTGCAGTGACCAGGGACATCTTCAGCTAGATCAGGTTGCCCAGATCTCCATCCAAACTGACCTTCAATGTTTCCAGGGATGGGAATCTTCCGCCTCTCTGGACAACCTGTTCCAGTGTCTCACCACCCTCATTGTAAAAAATTTCTTACTTATACCTACTCTAAATCTTCCCTCTTTTAGTTTAAAACTATTACGTCTTGTCCTATCGCTACAGGCCGTACTAAAAAGTGTCTCCATCTTTCTTATAAATCCTTTTTAGGCACCGAAAGGTCACGATAAGGTCTCCCCAGAGCCTTCTCTTCTCCAAGCTGAACAACCCCAACTCTCTCAGCCTTTCCTCATAGGAGAGATGTTCCATCCCTCTGATCATTTTTGTGGCCCTCCTCTGGACTTGCTCTGAAAAGTCCACGTTGTTCTTGTGCTGAAGACCCCAGAGCTGGATGCAGTACTCCAGGTGGGGTCTCACAAAAGTAGAGTAGAAGGGCAGAATCGCCTTCCTCTACCTGCTGGCCAGGATATTGTTGGCTTTCTGGCCAACTGTATTATTCCCCTCCGTGCCATGACTATTCCAGTTCTGAAATATTAATGTCTGACAATATTCCAACCTGTGGTCTCTAAATTATATTCCCACAAAATGTGTATGAAATAAAAAAACCCAAACAATTCTCGGGAAGCATGACAATCTTATTCTTTTTTTTTTTTTTTTTTAAGCAAGAAATAAACCTCCTAAACAAACAAACAAACAAAGCCTGAAATAATTCAAAAGGAATTTATGAAATAATTTCCATGCAGCATGTTACTATTAAATTTTATTTGAATAAACGGAATACAAGCAAAGGGTAAAAACATTGTCTCAAAGAGAATGTGGTTTTGGAGAAGTCTACATCTTCATAGATTAATTGTTTCTACAAACACCAATTACAAGCGAACCTAAGGCTCCCTGGCTTCATTGGTGAGTGGTGTCTGGTGTGAGGAGACTCTCATCTCAGAGTGATTATTCCAGCTTGTAAATTATTTGCCAACATGCATGAGCACTGCCCAACAATTCCTACTGTTCCTATCTGAATAATCTTTTTGAAACAAATATTGTGGTTGCAACCAGTAACTAAGACCCTCAGCTTCCTATAGTATACTGCTTTCTAACAATTTTGTCAGGTGTCACTGGTAGTAGGAAAAGTATGGTTTGGACAGCTTCCTCTTAAAATTAACTAATAATCATCACCAGCTCCAGATACAAACAAGAGTGTGTTTTAAAAGTAAGAAAACCCTAAGGAAAAGGGGAAAAAAGAAGGAAAAAAACCCCAGAATATGAAATTAATAAAAAAAAAAAAAAAAACAAACACAAAACCCACACCCAACCCCAGTGCCAGTAACAAAGTTAACTCAATTGTGTATTGATAGGAACCAAATGCTGTACAGCAAGCATCTTGGTGGGTTTTTACCTTGAATTCTCCACTGATACCATAAAAGTCTTCTAAACAAGTATCCTTTCCACATCTTATTCTCCCCTACCATTTGCCCTCTGATACTTCTCATTCATGATTAGTGAATGGTTACTGAATGGTAAGTGTCATAAAATGGTTGTCAGTGTTTAGTTGTCATAGAAATGAGACTATGCAGACTTATCGCCAGGCTCTGCAGAAAACTGAAGCCAGGGGAAAAAGGTGCCTTATTTTATTACTTTGTACAAAACCAATATTTTTAATGATTCTCAGTGTCTGCTCAAAATCTTACTAGTTTTATTCCAAAAGCTGCTTGGAAAAACAATTTTTTTTTAAATTTATTCATGTCTATTTCTGTCACCCACGAGTTTAGTGAAAAGCTTCCATAATACCTAATTTGGATAATGGATGCAAAATATTAATTCCTTTGTTCCACTAAAAAACCAAAAAAAGTACAAATGGAGTCCCTAAGAAAAGTCTTGGTACAAATTAGTCTGTGGTCCCAAGAAAGTAAGAGTTCTAAATTCCTCCCAGTAGCCCATATACTTGCTTTCATACGCGTTCAAGTAGCAAAGGATGCATGACTGAAGTTTTGGTTATAATTAATTCATTATCCATGGTACGTTAAGTACCATATTTCTCTTTGTTCAAATTACACAGATAACTTTATAAGTTCTATGTCTAAAACCTAGCATAAATAATGTTTGCACTGACACAAATGAGTGCTAACCATAGATCCTGTCCTTTTCCAGTCAACCCAAATGTGCACAAAGAGTTTCTTCCCCTCACAATTGTACTAGAGTTACATAAGTGAAATAATAGACTTAAGTTAAATGAAATAACTGTGATGACACATCTGGAAAGTAATTGGGCATAGAGTTCAAAATTCTGTGAAATAACAGAAAAATCCTTTTTTTTTCCTGCTTTATCCTGAACCTTCTTTAAAGTGTAATTTCAAAATGCATTTGCAGGCACAACTTTTCCTTTTGAAATGACGCATTGCTAACTACTCCCAACAAAAATCTTCATTGTATACATTGCTTCATTCAGTGTCTGATACTGCTAGTAATGTAAACCTAATAGGGCTCAAGAGACAACTGCTGAAAAATTCCTCACATTTCATTCTAAAATGATCATTAGGCATGCATTTAGTATGTTTATAGAAGAAACTTGTATAAGAAACTTTATAAAAGGGCCTTACACGAGAATGTTTCGACTTTTGCAGCAGATTATTATTTCTGATGAGAGCTGAGATTTTTCACAACATTTGATAACATTTTTATATTATTTCAACATTTCCTCAGTAGAACTGTGTCATGTGAGCCAAAGTAGCTAAGCATTTTGATGCACCGCAAATGTCACTGCTTATGAAATTCTTTGGATAAATCTACTTTTCTCTAGTGTGTACAACAGGTCTCTATACACAGAAAGCAAAGAGAATAAAAAGATTTAATTTATACTGCAAAATTAGCTAGACTTTCACCTTTTCTAATGCTTGAAATTTCTAATTATACCCAGTAACTGAGAATGAAGAAAACAATGATGGGCAGAGATTACCAAAAAGACCTTCTTGGTTTTTGTTCTTCATTATGAAAATGTGGTCTGTGTGATGGTATTACATTTCCAGTGGGAGAATAGGAAAGTCTGAACCAAATGAAAACGTAACTTTACTCTTCTTGGAGAGCAACAAAACAAGGCTGCTGAGTAGAATGAATACGGAGAGAGCAATAGCAATGGAAGATGATAGAAACATCTCTTCTTCCCCTCCCTCATTTGTCTTATCTTTGTCATCTTCCCCTGCAAAGAAATGGACAGAAGTAAACCTCATAAAGTTGTGGTGAGCCTTTGCATTCATATTTAACAGCCAGTCTTTAAAGGCAAGTAGCCTGGCTAGATAAACACAGTAACAAAATTGTACAGCAAATGATAAGCTACAGTTCCCTTTAATGGCAATGCTTGCACAGACAGCAGTACAGTATGAGACCTGACTGATCAATCTGCACATGAATTTCTCAAGTATGTTGCTAATCATCCACCTATTTTCTATTGGAGTCTCTTGCAGTCTTCTCTAGAATTTACAGACAGCTCTGCCTATACTGCCATATATAGGTTCTTCATTAGGGTGAAACACAACTTTATATCAGTAAAAAGTAATTTGCAAGAATAGTCTTAGACCCTCCTGAACTTTCAACATCTCTGCTAATACTTTTGGGGTGGAAGAAGTCCAAGCAAGATCAGATGTGACTGCTACAGTGTTGTGATAATTTGGTTACACGCATTCTTATTCCAAATTTACTGATAATTGTCTCTGCACAACAATACAACTCAGAAACACATATATAGAACATATATAGTATAGCACTATAATATAGTACTATAATACAATATGTGTATAGGAGTTTTGTGATGTTGATATCTATTTAATTTATGACCATGTATTGATATGAGTTACAACTTAGTTGTTTTCTGGATGTAAGAGTGTTGCATATATATTGCCAAAACAAATCCTGATTCCCCTAAGACTTAGCAGTAGTAACAGAGATTGATTTTAAAACAAAAACACACTGTATGTGGGTACAGTGTCATATATTCAGTTACTGGAGATACAGTGGAAAAGAATTTTGCATTACTTGTTTACTGATAGTCTTGAGCGGTAAGGCTAGCATCCTCGGAGAGGAAACAAGATGGTTCTGTTTCTTTGGTACAAAAACATGCTTGTTCTTCTTGCAGGACTAGAGGATAGCTTCCCAAGAAAAACATCTAACCTTCTTGAAATTACATATATTCAGAAACTTGTTACCTCAGTCATAAATGCTTATTCCAAGCAGGCACTGGCAGACCCCTCCTGAAGAGCCTACCCAGGAATAAAAAGTACAGAATGCTTTTCTTTAGAATTTTTCAAACCTGTTCAAGTGAAAGACTGAAGCAAACATAAATATTCTAATGCAGCCGCTAGTTCTGCATTTAGTTTTAGGTACCATCTTGCTACACTTATTTAATTATCCCAACTGACATTTTATTCACTTAGTCACAACTACACTGCAGGAAATTTGTAACTGTGCTAACATAGCTTAGAATGGAAAGACATAGAGCATCACACATTTCCACCTATTAACAATCAACAGTTGTTGGTTTTTTTCCACAATGTCAAATGCAAAATCTTTAACTCCTAAATTGTATAATGTGCTTAGTCTTTGCAACATGGCACATTTACATATTGAAGTGCATGGAAAATAAGAATAATGAACCGTGCTGGGAAATCTGAATATAAAGAATAAGCAAAAAAACGTTTAAACTCCTTTATTCTTTTAATCCTTTCAGGATGTAGCTTATGGATAAAATCTTTTGCTGGTGACAATCTATTTAACTACATAGGTTTCCATAGACACATGCACATGTGTAGTTTAGTCTCCAAAATCTTTCCATTATAATGATAAGTCTCCATTCACCCTCTGGTTGTATTTTGTTGGCACTTTTGGACAAGGATTTCCATTTAGCTCTTTTCCAGCTGTTTCAAGGGTCTTTTTCTGCATAGGCTCTGGTATCATTTTCAGCTTTTAGTTTCTAAACTTTTCTGCATACCACTACCCATTTTTCTTCCAGAATGATATTTAGAGGCAACAGAGTAGTTTTTCTTGTCTTGATCCAAAGCTACGACTAAAGTAAACTATGCTAAAAAATAAAAACACAAAAAAACCCCTAAAACAACAACACACACACACACATACCAAAAACCAAAACCAAAACAAAACAAAAGCAACTTGAAGAGGGCTTTTTTTTTTTTCAGCTAAAATATCTAGTCAGTTCATCCCTCTTTATTTAGGTTGCCATCACCTAAACCTTCTGGCAATTTGAAAGTATGTCAGGCATTGCACATTTTGTGTGCAAACCTTTAGATGACCTACTCACAGTCCATAAAATTATAATGACTCAAGAACGTGGACTCCTTTCTCCTCCTCCTCCCATTAGATATCTATTTCTTAGTACCAAAACCGCATTTTCAACACTTCAGTAAATGACCTGGTTGCTGGGTTCCCACAGCTCCTACTGAAGTCAAGGTTAGTTACCTTTTACATTGTCCTCTTTCTTTCTCCAATACATTTACATGGTAAAGCTACAACTTTATGATCATTAATAACAGTTACAACTGTGAAAGCTAACATAATTACAATAAAATCGTATGCTTCAGGGCATAAGTTGATAATCTGTGGGAGTCAGGAAAGAACTTTTCTTCTCTCATTATGACATTAAACAACGGGCAAGTGCCTTATGGTGGCTTTAGCTGTTATTTGAAGCACCAAGTACAGGCAGACGCTTATAGAAGCAGAATGCCAGAGTAGGTTTAATAATGGCAATAATCCAACATTACCTCTTTTATATTCTCATAAAATCTCACCCATTATGTTTCTTATTGTGACAAATAATGTTGATATTATGACGAGCACATGGGTCATTTTTATTTAGTAGTTCCTTTGCTAAAAGGGTACTCCTCAGTGTTTCCACCAGTCATTTAGCAATATAGTTTTGTTTTTATAAGTAAAAACCCTGTGATTAATTTTGGAAGGATATTTTAAAATGAAAAGTGAAAAGTCACTGGGAAGTAATGAAAGTAAGAGTATTAACCAAGTTCACATGATTTCAAACCGACCCCCAAAAATGTGCTCCAAAGCCGTGTTTTCCTATATTTCATTTCCCTTAGTACAGAGAAAGAGAAGGAGCAAGAAACAAAAGAAAATAATCTAGTAAAAATAATGTAAAATTGACTACAGAAACCATGACAAGATGAGAGAGCAATAAAATAAACACACCCTAGATTAAGTTCTTCAGTTCCTTGGATGATGTATTTCCAGTAAGGATTGGCTATTTATTAATTCTTTTTATTCTAAAAAAAAAAAAAAAAATTCCTAAACTGTGGGTACTGGGGAAAAAACAATAAACCAAAACACTTTTATCAATTTTTAATTGATAGATTGATCGATTTGTATTCTTTCAAAATTCATTATCCTACAATATTACTCCACAGTTTTGCCATATGGTCAGTGAAATCAGAACTAAGTTCAAATAAGTAACTTTTCCTCTTAGAACTAACATTATTAACTTGAATCCCCAGCCAGAATTTTTCAAATCACTAACTACATTCTCCTGGTACCCTCAGTAGTTAACCCTCCCCACCTCTCTCCCTTGGGATATATGCCTAATTGTCTCCATCAATTACAGAGGAATTGGAGGGAGATTAAAATCACTACGCTACAGTTAGCCTTTGGGAATATTCCCTTAGATCCTTAACTTTGTTGTTAAAGCCAGGTGTGGCGAATTCCTATTCTGTATATGAAACAAGGAAAATGTCAGTATTAGAAAATGAAACACATCACTACTGCATGTGGATCCATAATAAATAAAACAGTTGTAGTATCTTGGAGAGGAAGATTGGGAAACTGTTACCTTGGTTCCCCAGCAGCTGGCATGAATATCTAGTAGATAAACAGCCCAGTACCAGACCATTTACCTCTCTCCCATCCAGAAAATTGTTCTCATATCACAGTTTGGTGTTCAGTTCCCAAATGAGAAATGTATTCAGCCAACCTGTCTCAGATCTCTTGGGAAATGTTACTCAGTGCCATCGTCATTCTCTGTCTTCAATGTGTTATAATTTCCATTTCATGTAATGCTTGAAAGAAAAGGTATAATGAGAGTTTGCCTAATTTCACCAACCTATCTAAGGACCCAGATCCCACATTTCTGTGATACATTAGCTGTATCACTGTTATCAAGGTTACCTCTAACAGCTCTTTCCACTCCCTTCTTTTTTTCTACATCAGGCTGCCTACATTGAAAAATCTGAGTTTGCAAAAAGTAGTAGCGCTTTGGAAAATGAGAGGAATTCCTGGTCAAAAACCTGCACAAATGAAGTATGCTTGATAGCCCTATTTGATCTTCCTCTCACATAAACAGAGGAGAGGGGTTTCTTTCCCTCTGAATCTCTGTCCATCTGTGTTCTTTGCTAAATTAATTAAGCAAACAGAACTGTCTGGGCCATTGTTCCAGTGAGCCCACAGATGGGAATAGTCTTTCTTGTTCTTTAAAACTTGAGAACATAGATATGGTTAATTCACAAACTTGTACAGTCAAATATCCATACCAGAAACAGTCATATCAAGAAATAGCTATAATGCCATGAGACCTCTATAATTAGTCATACCCAATGCACAGAACCTGAGTCTGAAACGTTACATATTTATAAAGCCCAGTGTGCAATAATTCTATGAAGATAAAGCCCACTTTTTTTCAGAAAGGCTTGAGATAATCACAATGTCCTCACTAGTACTGAACAAAGGAAAAAGATTAATTTCTCAAAAAATTTAAATAAATTACCGAACTCTGGCCAGGGTGAAGACATTTAGTTTTGACAGGGTCTCATGTGGATATTTTTAGGCTGTGTTCTACATGAAGGGTGTGTTTATGCATATACAAATAACAACACTCAGATTAACTTGGGAGTGTAGTTTTCCACTGGATCTAAATCTGTTCACTTGGTCTTAATTTACTGTGCTTGAAGTTGGAGCAGAATCCTGATTCAGTTTTCACAACTAAACTGCAAACATAAATCTAAATAGACTCTAAATTTGGGACCGGTCTTTGTGGTTTAGGCATATCATTTCTTTAAAAAACAGCAGAAATCATCCTTAGAACACAGAACATAGAAACACAGTATCTGTTGTTCATTCCTAAGAGAAATATTTTATATTAAAAAATCCCTTCAGAACAAAATCTGGAAGACTGAATGGAAGAAAACATAAGGATTCTCTTTTGCATGTTGTTTAATTACCCCTGCTTCACGCCAGAAGAATTTACTATTCCCTTTAGGATGTGATCTGCAATGCGAGCAATGTTAATCCAGGAAGGCTACTGGAGCAGCTCTTTAAGGCGTGACTAAAGAAATGTTTTCTGAATTCAGAAAATCTGAGTTGGAAATCATACACAGCTGGGACCTCTAGAGGTTTAATGATGAGTTTATTTGGTTAGGAGGTATTGCTGCCCGCTTTACATTTTCATTTACTATTTTTTTTTAAGTCAAAGTCTAGCATGCACCAACACAAGTCCACCTTGAGAAGACTGCACAACTGCTTTGTCTATCAAATTCATAAAGATGCTTATAGATTTGTTATTACACTTGTATATTTTTTTACATTTACTGCTACATAGACGTCCCATCTGTTTTCAGTCCCAGTGAACACTAATAGCACCTTACGTCTGGAACTCTGACAAATTCAGAGGTCAAATAGTTCCCCAGAAAGGTTCCCCCATTGCAAAGAAAAATGAGAAAAGGAATAATGCTGCAAATAGCTGAGCTATAACTCAGCTGAAAAACACAGTCAGTCTTCTTTTGGGATTACAAAACATTTCTTTGCCAAAGACAATAACAGCTACAAAACAGTAATTGTTATAGAAATGAAAATACATGTTATGCATTGGGGTTTTAATATGAATACTTCAAGAACTAAAAACTGACTGAAAAGTGATCAAATCTTTGAAATAACAAATCATATTAGCAGAAATTTCTAATGTACAGACTTAAAGTCTTTTGAAATTCAGCAAGAGAAAAAATAAATAGAGGGTAAAGAAAGTTTAAAAACATTTTGGCAAAACCAAAATACTGTCAAAACCAACTTGTAAAAGTGCAAATAAGTATGTATAGATAAAAACTATTCAGAAGAAAAATTGATCCCATCCAGCTGAAGTAAAAAATGGCAAATGTCATTTCCAACATAACATAGCTGCAATAGATTATATGGGAAATATTCTATAGAAAAATATTTTAAATTCAACACAGTTGTTCATTTATGTATTGCAATCTGTTGCTAGTTGAAATAACCCATGCCTGGGAGCTGGTCCAGTGAGTTTCCACACATTAGTATACTATCAACAGTACAATCAAGCAATGAAACGCAGTCTTCTGGACTTAACATACCAGACTAGGGAACTACGGAGGGACCTAGCTGTCAGTGTCATTTTAATCATCAAATTTTTGTGATTGTTTTTACACTGGTGTATCCTGTAAAAAAAAAAAATAAATAATTTTATAACTGTTCTTCTTTCTAATTCGTAGGAGTCGTGTGGTCACATTATAGGCATCAGGCATAAATTTAATAGGAAACAGGCTACACTGTTATTCAGGTTTGATTTTACTGTCATTGTTTTCAATCTCTTTTCTCTGTATTGCAGTGGGAAACAGTAGAAGAATCACGGAATCACACAGAATCACAGAATTTTCAGAGTTGGAAGGGACCTCTAGAGATGATCTAGTCCAACTCCCCTGCCAAAGCAGGATTGCCTAGAGCACATTACTCAGGACTGCATCCAGGCGGGTCTTGAAAATCTCCAGAGAAGGGGACTCCACAACCTCCCTGGGCAGCCTGTGCCAGTGCTCTGTCACCCTAACCGTAAAGAAGTTTTTCCGTGTGTTGGAACGGAACCTCCTCTGTTCCAACTTGTGCCCATTGCCCCTCGTCCTGTCACTGGGAACCACCGAGAAGAGTCTGGCTCCATCCTCCTTCAACCCACCCTTTAGATACTTGTACGCAGTAATAAGGTCTCCCCTCAGCCTTCTCTTCTCCAGGCTAAAGAGTCCCAGCTCTCTCAGCCTTTCCTCATAAGGGAGATGCTCCAATCCCTCAATCATCTTAGTTGCCCTGATAAGAAAGAAGAGTTATTCTTGTTCTGTGTAGTATCCTTTAGAATAGAAAGAGATTCCTCAGTGTTACCTCATTACAAATAATTATGATTATTCTTAGACAGAAAATTGATTTGATATCAGATCTCTTTTAAAATTTATATCTTATGAAAACAAAATATAATGAACATAGAGATTTTTAGGTCTTTTAACAGCTATCATTCAAATGTAATATAGATAGTTGTATTTAAATGTAATATTTGGTAATTCCAATATTTTTGTGATGTCTTAATGAAAACCACCAAATGTCCAAATCTGCATATTTTTTACTTGATTTTCTATAGGTATGATAAACACTGATACACTTATATATCCTCTGGACTAAAGGCTGATTTTATGTTAACTGTAAAAACTGCAGAGATTTTACTAAGGAACTCAGTCTTATATAACACTGTCCAATGTCAACAAAATTGTGTTAGCTTTTTTTTTTATTTTATACTGTGAAGAAAAAAAATCAATAATTTTCATACCAAAAGATGGATTTCTTTTTTCCCGCAAAAATCTGCAGGATGTGAAGGCAATAGGAACCTAACATCCTACTCTCTTCAGTTATCAGAGGTACATTTTAAAATAAAATATTTTACACTCTAATAGCAGCACTGAACCATCACCTTTCTGCAAGCGGGTATGTTTAATAGATATATTGAAATAATTTGAAGTTAATAGAATGACTTTCTTTTTTTTTTTAGTGACTTTGGATCAGGCTCAAATCCATTTATTTCTACCATTTCATTTTTTCTCCCATTTTACATATCCGGTTTAACTTCAGAACATGATTGATTTCAGCTAAAATTAGCCTTTAAAAGTGGTAGGTATTTAGGATGCCTCTATAGTCAATTAAGACAACTGTCTGAGATATATATCGCAGAATGATTAGAGGTGCTTGTCTCTTGCTTCTAAATACTAGTGAAGCCTAGATAGATATATGTTGCTAGATTTGTGACAAGTGTATTAAGTGAATCTAAATCTGTCCATTTTAAGGTCTTTAGTGTATCTAGAAATTACACATCCAGATCCCCTATACGTGCATCCCAAATTTTGGATTTCCTAAGCAAAGCGTACACTGATGATAGCACTGAACTATTGAATGAGTAATCTGGTGTACACATTAAAAAAGTACCTTATTATTTCTAAGGATGGTCTTTTGATTAACATGCTAGACAGAGACTCAAGCTATACTTACATTCACAGACAGCTCCACTAAACAGGAAGAGTCTTTTGGTGGTCTTTTGTTTTTAAAGCAGAATGTTTTAAAAGAAATCCCCTTCCCTCTTTCCATTTTTTTTAACATAGATCTCCTTAGAAATTCAAATCTTTTGGCTTGTGGCATTTTTATTAGTGCCTGTTAAATTAGAACTAAGCACACTTGCTGATATATTTTCATGAATAGTTGTATTGATATGTTTTCTGTAATTCCAAAATTATGTTAAAATGTCTGCATGTATTCATTAAAGTTAGGATAAAAGCCTTCTTTTATGTAATATATTTTCTGTTATTAAAGCACATAGCTAATGTAGGTCAATTCCGTAACAATACATGTGTGTCTTTTTTTTTCTTTTTTTTCTGGAGCCATAAAGACTAATACCTTATTTTCTGGAATCATAGTAGCAGGTTACAAATTACGTATGAAGTGAAAAAATCACAGTCCAGTGTGCAGAGAGAATATGAACAATGCTAGGCATTCCTAGCCAAGACATCCAAAAAAAAAAAAAAAGAAAGAAAAAAAAGAAGAAAAAAAATACTAGAATAAGCCAGAATAACACTTAGAGGTACAACCAAATCCCATTGTAGTCACAGAAAGACTCTTATTAACCTCTGTAGACTTTGGATGTAGGGATTCTAGATGGCTTTTTTGAAGTAGTGTCTTTTTATCTCTTCCATCAGACTTTGAATTTGAATTTCTTTGAATCTTTAAAGCTCCTTGCAGTCATACAACTCTAATACCAATGTTTCCTCAGACCATATATTTCAAATCCCATGCATAAATTTGAAATATATAAACAAGAAATTTTGTAGAAAATTGACAAAATCATAGAAAAGCCCAAGTTAGAAGGGAATCTGGGATCACATGTTCACCTTTCCCTTGAAAGGAGACATTAGATTAACTTATCCATGGCTCTGTCAAAACAGCCTTGCATATTGAATATTGGTCTTTTGTAAAACATTTGACATTGTCCCACATGACATCCTTGTCTGTAAATTGGAGAGACATGGATTTGACGGCTGGACCACTCAGCGGATAAGGAATTGTTTGGATGGTTGCACTCACAGAATCACAGAATTGTCAGGGTTGGAAGGGACCTCTGGAGATCATCTAGTCCAACCCCCCCACCAGAGCAGGGTCACCTACAGCAGGCTGCACAGGGTGGCATCCAGGCGGGTCTTGAATGTCTCCAGAGTGGGAGACTCCACAACCTCTCTGGGCAGCCTGTTCCAGTGCTCTGCCACCCTCAAAGGAAAAAAGTTCCTCCTCATGTTAAAATGGAACTTCCTATATTCAAGTTTGTGCCCATTATGTCTTGTCCTATCACTGGGCACCACTGAAAAAAGACTGTTCCCATCCCTCTGGCACCCTCCCTTTGAGTATTTATAAGCATTAATAGATCCCCACTCAGTCTTCTTTTGTCTAGACTAAAAAGACCCTAGTCCCTCAGCCTTTCCTCATAAGAGAGATGCTCCAATCCCCTAATCATCTTTGTAGCCCTTTGCTGGACCCTCTCCAGCAGTTCCCTGTCCCTCTTGAACTGGGAAGCCCAGAACTGGACACAGTACTCCAGATGCGGCCTCACCAGGGCAGAGTAGAGGGGAAGGATGACCTCCCTCGACCTGCTGGCCACACTCTTCTTGATGCACCCCAGTAAGCCATTGGCCTTCTTGGCCACCAGGGCACATTGCTGGCTCATGGTCATCCTGTTGTCCCCCAGGACTCCCAGGTCCCTTTCCACAGAGCTGCTCTCCAGGAGGTCAGACCCCAACCTGTACTGATGCATGGGGTTATTCCTCCCCAGATGCAGTACCCTACACTTGCCCTTGTTGTATTTCATAAGGTTCCTCTCTGCCCAACTCTCCAGCCTGTCCGTGTCACACTGTACGGTAGCACAGCCTTCTGGTGTGTCAGCCACTCCTCCCAGTTTTGTGTCATCAGCAAACTTGCTGATGGTACCCTCTATCCCTTCATCCAGGTCATTGATGAATATATTGAACAGGACTGGACCCAGTACTGACCCTTGAGGGACACCACTTGTTACTGACCTCCAACTAGAAGAGTTGCGGTCAGCATCTTGATGTCCAAGTGGCGAGCAGTGATGACTGGTGTTCCTCAGAGGTCAGTACTGGGACAGCTGCTGTTTAATGTCTTTGTTGGTGAAAATACTGGAGAACTCTAGATCTGTGACTAACAGTGGGTTAGGACAAAATGGATTTAGGTATGATCAACTGTCAAATGATTAAAGAGATAGGAGCCGAACGATTTTTGGGGAAGATGCTAAGGCTACCCTCTATTTTACTTAGAACAGCATCAATATTCAATATTATGTAGCATAATTTGGAACACTTGTAACAATGTTTCATGGCATTCAGTACAACTCACAGGGGAAAAAAAAAAAAGTGGAGTGATAACTAACATGCCAAAATTATGCAGCCTGGACCACAACTAATATAAAAGAGGAAAAGTTCTTCACCCTTGAGGTTGCAATGCTGTAGACAGAAGGTTCATGCAGTTATACTGATTTCTTACTTTTTTCAAGATACAGAGTTTTCTTTTTAGAAAAATTGATTTCACTGTATGTTTTAATGTCTTATGTGTATATGATGATATATTTCTCCCATGAATGTTTCACTGATATGATTAGTCCATGGCAGATTAAGTGAAATTCAGTTCCAAATTAAAACAGTTATATTTTGTTATCTAAGTGCAGATTACTCTGTACGTCCAAATGACAGTCAACATAGGGCTGCCAAGAGAAATTACAGAAATACTCACTTTAGATTAGACACCTATATTTGCTCAACCAAATTGCTCTCTAAGATCTATTGACTGTCCTGATTAGATTTTCATTGACATAATGGAGACTAGAGACGTATCTCACCTGTGTGTGATATGTAACTAAGTGAGCTTATCAGAGGTAAACCTGGAGATGAATGCCTCCTGTGTGGATGTACAATGTGTGTTCTTCTTTTCCCCACTTCTGAATTTTTAGTAAAACTTTGTACTAGATTTACTGTGCTGTCAAATCATAGATTTTGTACTATTGAAAGCTTTTTTAGCTAAACTCTTTCTGAAGCTTTTTTTGTTTTGATGAAAATAACTTAAATTCTCCCTATTTGACTTAAACTGACTTTTTTACTCTGACTTTAAGTTTGCAATATTTCCTCCATATTTACTTTCTTGTTTTGAACTTGGAGAGTTGTGTTCTTCTAAGTGTTAATCAGAAGAAAAGCAGAAACTGGAAACAAAGCCCACAAAACATATTTCCTCGACATGGCTGACTTTTTCAGTCCAGTTTGTTTTTGTTGTACTTCCACTAAAGAAGATTTGGCCTATTTTTCCTCTGGAAAAAATAAAGTCCTATTTTATACATGCCTACTTCTTACATGAAAGTAGAAGCAAATGATCTAGCAAAGAAAAAAAAAAGTAGAGAGGAAAAAAAGTATCTCACTTATTCATGGGTCAAACTAATCTTTTCTTTAAAATCTTTCTGTATCTTTAATACAAAAGAAGGTTTTGTACCAATTCAGCTATGTGACTCTAACAAGAGCCAGCTGGCTGTGGAATAGGGTTGTTGGTGGTTTTATTACTAAAAAGGTGGAAGGAGAAAAGCCTAACTCTTACAGTAATTTGATTTTCAATTTGAGGGTGAAGTTAGTTACTGGGAAGTCCTGGACAGCATTGAAAATAAGAGTGGCAAATGGACATCAACATTAAAAGGCTTCAACATACAATGCTGGTAGTGCTACTGTATTCTGGTAGCTCGCTAAAAAGATTAAGTAACAAACCTTAGGTTCAGTCAAAATCTATTTACGTAATATCTGATTCTAACATCTGTCATGGTTACTTATAAAAGTTTAAGATCTTGCCGTTTTCTTATTATGTACTTCATAACCCATGTATTTTAGATTTATTTTTAAGCTACACTTTTTCCAGACATATTTTGTGAATACCTCCTTACTGAATGATGCAATAATAACAGGCAACCGGGTGATGGGAGTATTTTATTTTCCAGCTGACTACAATTCTGAAGCAAGCTGCCTCTTGACATTTAATACACTAGCACTCAAATGAAGGACTCATTGTTTATTGCATAAAACATTGATTTCTCTCCAATGACATTTTGGGCATTTTAACATTTACAATGTAACTTTAAAAACTTTTAGCACATTGTGAATTCTGAATCATGTCATGTACAATAAAGATGTGGATCTGCTCTAGATCACGGAGTACCTATTTCATTAAGATGACTACTTTTTTCTGTCAGCTTGAAATACAGTTTAACAGCATTTATTTAGTAAATCAAACTTGCTGACAAAGGTACACAATAAACATGGAATTCAGTTCTCAAAGAGCAATCGAATCAAAAATTATTGATACCTGTGATGGCTTGCAATCTTCTAAAATGTGAGATATACAGATAATCATCCTCAGATTTGTTTCTTCTCCCACTTCACCCTCCCCCCTCCCCCTTTTTATTACAATCAGAGCTCACTTGTCCAGACTTCCCTATAGGGTACCGTACCTTATCTATCATGGGCTTATACTGTAAAAGAACAAACACACAAAAAAATTAGAAAAAAGGACTAAATCACCAAATTAAAACCCTGATTTTTAAGACGAGTCATAATTTACAAAAAAGGGATGATTAAAGTCAAGTTCTTAAGTTTATTTTTAAGGCCAATTCAATTAATAGGAACTTCTAAGGGTTTTATTTTCAGGAACTCGTATCACCTAAATAGGTGTAAAAAAGATGTTTTTATATGGATTTTAAGACTTTTGTTTTAATTTTGTTAAGATGTTTGAAGTAACAATGCACAAAATGAATATGTATTGATTTTTGTCCCCTATACATCTTATGTGTGAGATGTTTCATATTCCAAAGCTAGAAGGTTAATTTAGGCAACTCAAAATTTATTTATTTATTTATTTATATATTTATATATGATCGCTGCTCTTCCTACCTTGGTTATAGATAAGACTGTGTTTTGACATGGGTTTCTTTTGGCCACGGTTCAAGTAAGTGTTCAGCAGCCTCCAAACCCTCCACACACCCTTCCCTCTGTACGACCAGCTGTGCCAGTAGGAATTTTTTGGGGTTCCAGAATTGCCAGATGAAGGAATTGGTCTTCATGAAAATAATTTGGAGAGGAAGAAAAAAGGGCAACAAAAAGTATTTTTAAATTGAGCCAATTCCCTAATCTCATTCCCCACAGATAGCTGTATCAGTGGAAATAACTGGGGCAAGGAGCGCCAGGAACCTGTAACGGCAGAAATGGAACTGGTTAAAGAAATCTATGTCAAACTGTACTCTAATGTAAAAGGTTCAGCCCTTTGTGGCAGCCAATTGATTGTTTACTTCCCTTGATATTTCAGTCTTCTAACAGAGGATTCTATAGTATAACCTTTACTTGGGCTAAGTAGTAGTTATTAACCCAAGGTTTCATACTGAAGTGCCATTGAAGTCGGTGGGAGTATTTATGTCAGTAAAATGCCACATGGGTGTGTTAAGGATTATGGCACTGGAGTCTCTTCCATTTGTTCATAAGATGTTCAGTCAGCTGACATTTCTGGTGTATAAATGCGTCTGTATCTCAGGGTTTTGTTTTGTTTTCATTTACTAAACACATTTGAGTAGATACATCTAAGACAAACAATATTAAAAGAAAATGTGAAAAAGCCAGTGAGTCATTCACTTTACCCAGTCAGCAACCGTAGAAGTAATAAACATTAGTATTAAAAGGCAATGGCACTAGGAGTCATCAAGTAGTATAAGACATCTATGTATTTTAAATAATGTATTACCTTTAGAGTGCTCCACTCAAAGGAGGGAGAATACTTGAGAAGGGCTGCTCCAGAATCACACAAGAAAGGAGATAATGTAAGGTTTAGTCTGAACAAGATGTTTTAAGAATGAGACTTCTGAAGATATGGACAGTAGACTCTTAATGAATTTGAAGAATTTTATCATAGTACAATGAAACATTTCAAATTTTCCTAGTGATTATTTTGCCTCCATGACCAGAGGATAGATGAATTTAAATAGGTGACTAACTTTTATTGACCTAACACTGGAAAGAAGTGCTGAAGGCTTACCTCTTGCCACTAGGAGAGGAGGGGGAAAGGGTAGGAAAGAAAATCTGGCAAGCAAAAAGGGGCAAAGAGGAAAGAAGATAAAGAGCTGCAATCATGTGGGAAATAAATGCTAGGAATAAAAGTGCAATGCCGGTAGAAGAAAAATATTATTAGAAATTGGGAATCAAAGGAATTAATATTAAGCTTATTATAAATTATAATAATAATTATAAAATATTATTAAGCTTATTATTTAGCCTAGAAATTAAACAGTATTGAAAATATACTAGCAGTATCTCAATGATAATGATGCGGTGGAAGGATATAAATGGGAAGGAAGGAAGGAGGGAAGGATGGAAAGAAGGAAGGAAGGGATGCAAAGATAACTTTAATGATAAACTCCAATTTGCTTTAATGATAAACTTCATTTTGTTCATGAAGTAACTTATATGACTGGGTTATCTATGACAGCAGATGATTCAAGGAACAGGAGGTCTTTCCCAGCCAAATACTCTGATGTATTTAGTACAGAAGAAAGAGAACAGGAACAGGAACAAAGTAGGAACAGAAAAAGGATGGTCCTATGACCAGTTTTGAAACATATTTATGTGTCTTATTAGGCAAGAAATCTCATTACACCAGACCTTCTGTGTCTGTACAAATATGAAAATTATTAGAATAGATGAAAGAGAACATTGTCACTTCTTTTTCTACTTTAACACAACTTAAATGACAGAAAAAAAGCTAAATTACTGTTCAAGTTGTAATTGAGGAGAATATATGCTTTTGAATATGTTGCAAATAATTATGGGAATCACAACATAGTTCAAAAAGAATAGGAGGAAAAAATACACTGAATTTTATAAGCTTTTTATTAAGATTCTGAAAAATGTTAATTTTTTTGGCACATTTGGCTTTTATCATTTTAGTTTTCTACCATCACAGGATGCATTATACTCCTGTAATTTTTTTAAATAACATGGATGTTTAGATTACTCGCAAAGCCCATACATGTAAGAGATCAAGTGTACCTGTCATTTAAAGCCTGAGTTCATGAGTTTGGGGGCAAGGATATAACCCTTACACATATTTGTCAGCAAAACCTGTTGCACATTTCCATAGATACCTTTTCTTTCATTTCAATTTAGAACCATTTAGCACCGAAAATTAAATTTAAATTTTTTCTTCCTTTTTTTTTTTTGTGAGGGAAAAGCACCTGTGACTGCTTCTGATATACACATAAGTTACAGCTTTCTCATGAAAATATCCTGAACAGAACAGATTCAACTGCTGTATTCAATGTATTAGGAAAATAATACAATTTCTTTTGCTTTCTTTTTCTAAGCATCAGATACCAGGAACAGTTGAGTTTCTTAAGAGGCCACTCACAGTTTCTGTTTGTTCTGGGACATAACAACTGGGTTGATCCTCAAACCGAGTCTGATCCAGCTCCTCCTGAAGACAAGTGCACTGTTACAGAATATAGCGGGAAGTGAGCTAAACCACAGAGATGAAAAACAGGTAAGAGGGAAGCAGAAAAACAAAACCAGGCTAGATCACAGAGGCATTAGTCAATTAGGAAGTGCTAAGATTTCACTGAAGCCTTTCATTTGAGCCAGAGCAACCTGAGACTCCAGAACAAGTATACTCCAGGACAGGCAGAAGCGAGGGGGGTTTGCTGCTCTCTAGTCTTGTAGCATGCATTGTATTGCCCGTAGTGTCTCATGAAGTCCTCTCAGTCCACTCAGCAGTACTCCTACTTAATTCTTCACTAAGATGATGTCTCTATCAGTTCCTCATCACAGAATGCAAATGATAGTTGACTGCAAGTCATTTATTTCCCTTTTATCACCTTCAGTCTTTGCACTTCTCAGGGAGCTTGCTACGATGCCGAAGAGACCAATCACTCCAAATTCAACAGAGGTCCCTTATACCTACAGGTCTTGGTCTTATTCTGGACGAACACTACTAAAATCAGTGAAATGTTTGTCAGAGCAAAACTTGTTGTATTCAGAAAGAAAGTTAGGATTTGGCACACTTTTAGCTCTTCAGAAATTAATTCTTATCTGAATTTAAGAGAGACATGAATTCAGAAAATAATGAAGATCAATACAGGAGACCTTTCTCTCTCTAAAGCACCATAGGAAAAAAAAATGACAGCTGAAATTAAATAAGTTCTTATCAGTAGTCACCAAGGAAATCAAGACAAGGCTTCAGAAATGGAAACAATATGTTTCTAACAACCATAAATACATTTCCTTAGAAAGAGATTAAAATAGAGAATCCAAGGGACTTCAAGAGATATTTTAGTTTATGGGCAAGAAGTGATAACATAGGAAAATATGATTACCATATAACTGAAAAATACAAGTGTGGTGAGACAGATACCCTTTTTGATCTTTAAAGTATTGTCTGCTTGAATATACTGCAGTGAAATTATGGAACTGATAAAATGAGCTGTGTTATCCAAGTGACTCATCGCTTCGCATCATTTTTGTTTTGCTTTTTAAAATGGAAGATTTGTTAGAATTTATTGATATATTTATTCTGCTTAATGTATATGAATTTAGTATCAAAGACCATATGAATTGGTTAAGAAGCAGAGCCATTTTCAGTATAGATTTGCTTGGTGCTGAACATCAGCAAATCATGCTGTGCTGGGAATAGGAAATATGAAGTTTCTAGTGAGCCACTATACAATGATTTATTGTACTTTTATAAAGTGAACACAATTTGCCTGCAGTGCTAAGATTATTTACTTAGTTATTTGCTTAGTATCTTTTGTTGATCGAAACTGCTTGCAGTTATTGCTGCCAATATACAAACCTGTGGTTTAAACCTGAAAATCTAAACACTGTATGTCTGATCGCAATTTTATCACCAGTGTGAGTTCCTCTATACTGAGTTCATGGTTGTGTCTCTTTGTTAGGAGTTCATTTCCACGTGAAGACTTTCAGAGATTCATTAGATTTCTAAGAGGACCAACTGAGTAAATGAGTAAGATGGATTTTGATCCAGTATTAATCTTGATCTTGATCATATGCAAACAAGAAATGTATAATAACATAGGCTTAAAGTTTTTATTTTACTGCTTGTTTATGTTAGAAGTGATTAATTACATGGCACCACCAGTAGCTTTTTCATCCTAAAACTATTCAATGATTGTGTAACATGCTAGTGCTGTGTTTTAGAAAGTCATTTATAAAGTCTTGAAAACAAAAATAACTTCATTCAAGATCTACTAGTGAGAAGAGACTATAATCAGATAAATTAAGTGAAAATTCATTATATAGAAAATTCCAGTCCTCTTCCTGTCTGGTCTTTTTCATCTCCAAATAGATAATTCTACATACTTTATTTCCTTTAGATGCAACTAATAGCGTATTTTACCTTTCACAATATTCATGTATCATGACAGCAGTACTATATAGTGGGCAGTATCATTATATTCAGTTTGCAGACAAAGAGATAGAGAGATAAATGATTAATTGAAAGTCAGAAAAGAGGTCTATGGCAAATAAGACTTTGAAATTTGGTGTCCCAAATGCTACAATTCTATTAGGTAAGACTTTATAAATTGAAAGCAAAACTTTCATCCACTTATCTAAAATGTTAATATCTTTTCAGTTCAACACTATGCTCAGAAACACAGAAATTATACCAAAGCTTAATTTGCTTATTGACCTATGAACAAAATGCATCAAGACTAGTATTTTAAATCTAAAGGAAGACCTATTTCTCTCTTTAATTCTTTTTAATAATAATATATTTAGTATTTTGTTCCACGACCAATTGAAGAGTTTTCACAGGTTGCTTGAGGAATTTGACTATAAAGATTCCTCAATTTTTCATGCTTTGAGGAAGACATAAATACCTATTTGCTTGAAACCGGCAAATAAGAATTGAAACTACACTAAATAAAAATAAAAGAAAAACAAATGCCGCTGCATGGAGTAAAGTAAAATGAAGAAAAGATAAACTATTTAAGTTACAAACCAGCCAAGATATCAACCTATCAAAAAGAAGAAAACACTTCAACAAAAATAGAGATGAGAATGTGGATGTTTAAAAGGATTTCACTTGGTGGAATTTGCCATCATGAAAATCAATACAAGATACAAACCGAGTTTTATTTGGTTCCATTTAGCATTGAATAACCATTGAAAAGCGGATGTGAAAATACAATCCAAAAACCAAGCTACCTGCTAAAAAACAAGTAACCTGTCGTGGTACCATCATCAAGAAATATAATGGCTCTGCAAATAAAAAGAAAAGAAACATAAAGGTGTTAAGAGATAAAAATGAGAGATAAGGCAGTCTGGAGATTTTGATAACGATGAGACACTGTAAAGAACATATAAAGCCAGCACACCATTCCAGGAGCAAGGGTCAAAGAAAGAAAGGAGTATTTCCAAAAAGAAAGAGGAAAAGTTTGTTTGCATTATGCTACAACATGGCTTATAAAATACATTGACAATAGCTATAGTTACATTAACAAGACTTAGTCAGTTCAAGTTTTGAATATCACTTCCCATTCTCTTTTTTCCCTTAAAGATATAATTATTCAAAATCCAAGTTTTGAATGCTAGGCCATTATATACAGGGCATAGCTAAACTCAGATATGCAGACAGACCTACCTTAATCAGCATTCAGACTGTTGTACATTCTGTAACCACTTTGTAGACAAGTAAACATGGTATATGAGACCTGTCTATCTGGCACTCAACATAAAAGCTGAACAGAGAAAAAAAAATCACTAAAAAAGAACACACAAGTAATAACTCCCCCCCCCGCCCCCAATAAACAATTCAGAAAATAAAATCCTGTGCAGCCATAACACCATTATTTATCCTGTTCCTAGTACAGCTCCCTGGTTACATAAATTTTTTATAGCTTTGTCTTAGCATGATGTTGAACTTCTTTTCTGATTTTAGTATTACTCACCTTTTGGAGTCTTCACAGCTGCCATATTTTAGTCCTACTCCTTAGGGTGCTCTGATTTTCTTACTGAATTAATTACTTCTCTCTTCATCCATAAAAGAAATAGACTCTTGAGATGCTTGGATTTACACCTTACTTAAATGTCTTAACTGGACATGTAATTAATACTTAGTAGTCCTTTTAGATACACTAAATAGTGTAAATTGCATTAGTCATACTGCTCATAGTAGTCCCTAAAGATTATGACGATCAAACCAAGAGATATACAGATACCAACAGGTAGAAACTCCAGGCTTCAAAGAGATCACAGAGTAAATTCGTATATCAAGGACAAGCTAAAAGAGAGCCACCAAACACAAACAGAGAAATGACAAAAAAAAAAAAAAAGACATTCAATTAATCCGGATTTTCACTTTTGTACTGCTATGAATATTTTCATCTGTGTTGATTGTTTTCTCCACATTATTCACCCACCAGCTTGTCGTGGTTTGAGACTGGCCACTGAGGCAAATGACAGATGCTCTCCCCCACCTCTCTCTCCAAGGAGACAAGGCAGAGAGAGAAATAGACTTATGAGTTTAGAAGGAACTAAACTACTTTAATGAAATATTAATAATACAATAAAAAGAAAATAATGCAATATATACAAAGCTGTATCAAGCTCCCAGGATGACAATCACATCTCCAGCAGGCACAGAGAAAGTCCCAGACTGAACTCAGTGATGGATGGGAACTGGATTACGGATCTGCATTCAGGATCGGGATCACAGGCAGATGAACAGACAGAGTCCTCCTCAGACTTTGGCCATTGAAGAAAGAGAGTTGACCCTTTGATCCCTCAGCTTTTATACTGAGCATGAGGTAGATGAGATGGAATACCCCGTTGGTCAGTTTTAGGTCACCTGTCCTGTCCACTCCTCCCCTCAGGTGCGACCCCTCTATGCTTTTCTGCTTCTGACCCTCCAACGGGACAAATAACCAAGTTAGCTGCCCTTGGATGTTACAGCAATAAGTATAAGAGCCTCTCTGCATACCACATCTTGGCATCAACTATAAACATAGGTCTTATCACTCTGAGAGTGAACAGTTCCTGCACCATATGCTGTTAATTTCAGTAGTTAGAAGAGGCTTAGCTAAAAAGCAAAGTTACTGAACAGAAAATCGGTCCCGTTTTACCTCAAACTAGGACACAGGTCTCAGCTGAGGAGCTAGTTGTTCCCCCACAACTGTTGGGAGGCAACTTTTAGGACTTTTTTAGTATTAGTTGGGACTTTTCCCAACTAATTTGCTGATTATGTTTCTTCTTATGAGGGCAAATATGACAAAACCAACTGATATGAATGCCTTAAAAAGATGCCATGACTTTCACAGCTTACAGTACAATAGAATTAAGACAATTCAAATTTAGGTTAGAATAAGGTGGAGCACGAATCCAGATATTAGTTCAGTTCTCTAATGTTTGAATAAAAAGTATCAAAAACGGTCCCAACACCTGATGAATACTAATGTCTTCATTGGGGAGTAGTAAAATAAGACTAAATCTTCCTTATTATTGTGGATTTTAGAAAGACCCTGATAAATCTTTTTGATGTATTAAGCATTGAAAAAAACAGAATAATGACTTAAAAGTTCTAGTCAAATAATTGATCAATATTTTCTTTTTTCTTGTTTGAAAAAAAAATAATGAGTGTTGCATTCAAAATCTTGTTATGGGCATGAAAAGAACACATTTTATTTGAGAACCAAGAACTTATTCTTTGTCAATTAAAATAATTCTAGCAGTCTAATCAAAATATGACAGTTATGAAAATACAACAGAACATCACAGCAAGTCGTCAGAGTCCAAAGCTGTCTGCTGGCAGTTTAAAACTGTCAGTGGGGGTCTTCTAGGTTGGTCTACGTGCCTTTTTGCTTAGTGATTCCCAATTATTCAGGTTTTCTAACTCCTCTGTTAGCTTTAAAACCAATTTTATCTTGGACATTACCAGGTATGATTTGCAGTTTGTGATTTCTGTTTGCAAACTAGGATTTTTAGCCTTGAAGCCCAGTAAATACATGATTGCCATTGTTAGTAACAGGCTGTGTACTGACTTTGTGGGGCCTCAGGACTGGGATTCACAAAGTTAACTTTGTCTGAATTTGCTTCAACCTGCCTGGAACTTTGTTTTTATTTTATTTGCCTGCAACAGCATTTTTTCCACTGACTGTAGCTGTAGTTTTTATATAGATAGGAGTACAAGCATGGGATGGTAAGACACAGAACACGGGCTCCAGACCTCAGCGCTATAAACAACCCATAAAATGCAGACATGAGAGTTGTTTTTAGGGTTTTTCCATAAAGAGAAAAAAGAAAAAGTAAACAATATACATAAAATGAACCATATGTAAATACAGTTGCAGACCACTGAAGAAAGATCAAACTGCAAAGTGGGTTTAACAAAGACATAAAAATAGCCCTAGGTAAATCCTGGAGAGAGGAGGAGGAAGAAACCATCATAATTAACATCATACTACTTCAGATGAAGGACTTATGCTGACGACTTGCCATACCCCACTCCAGGTTGAAGCCATTTACCTCAGAACACAGAGGAGCAGTGGAAAGATGGGCATAACTCCAGAAAAAGGGCTAGGTACTAGGATGTGTGTATAACAATTTAAACTGTATTATAACAGAGATTTTTTTTTTTCCACAATGGCAGTACACTTTATTTTCTTTTTCTGTAATAACTAAATCTGTACTAATAAAAAATCTTTGATTAGACTGCTAAGATTTCAACTGTATGAACAATAAATTTTTGGCTTCATATATAAAGTGTCTGCGCATAATAAGATTTCAATACTAGGGAATAGCCTCTGGTATCATTCTGTGTCCACTCATCCATACCACTTTTTATTCAGAGACAATTTAATCTGCACAGAATAACTACTTGTTATCACTATGAACTAAAGCAAATTTTTTAAAAGTTACCTGATCATTAGACAATTGTTAACATATCTAAAATAAGATAAAATAACTAAGGCCAAGAAAAGCAAAACCAAGTCCCGAGTTTACAAAACCTGGGATTGTCTACTTGTAATGGTAATAACCATATTTAATGGGTTACAGAAGATGACTGGATAAAGTGAAAAAAAAAACACAAAAGGAGAGATGGATTAGTAAAAGTAGTTGATAAGGGGAAATGGGAAAGGGGTGAAGGGTGTGAAGGACAGGTGTACTGTGAGGGTGAGATGAAGAAAGAGTGAATAGGCCTGGAAGTAGCTACGACGCAGGAAAGAGACTGGTTTTAGTGCACTAAACCCCACCATTACTTCAAAATACTATTACAGAAGTCAGTGAAGAAGAAGGCACCATTTTTGATTCCGAACTTGCAGCCTTCAAGTGAGGGCGTCACCAAGTTTCTATCTTCATAACTGCCATCTTTGCCATTTTAGGAAAACTTACTATTTACTAGCCTACTGATCATTGTTTTATATAAAAGATCTATTTGTTGAAATATGATCTAGTCACAACTAAAGTGAGACTGGGAGTTTAATTATTTTATCCCCGCAGTGTGTAAGGTATCTTGGACCAGGGTTTCGGTTCAGACGCATTCCTTGCATCTCCTCCAAAGAAGAAGAAATTAACTGTAAGCAAACTGAAATAACTAAATGTCAGGGTGAACAATTAATTCTTAGCCATAAGATGCACCCTGATTCTCCAAAGGCTACGGAAAATGTGTAGATTTATTCCAATCTATATGTTAAAAGGATTTTTGCATTATAGTAAAATGTCTCTAAATGAATGCTAGCTTTCCTGCACTTTTTAAGTGTAGCTCAATATACAAAAGAGCTCCTAGCTAACAGTGTGAACTGAGCCCTTCTTTTCTGTTCCTGTGAAGAGACATATAGTTCTTCATAGCGATAAATCACTTCATATCTACTCGGAAGAACTTCACAACCTTTTCTAACTTAATTTAAAAAATCAATATAAAGAGCCAACTGTAGGTCCAAACACTGAAATTGATGTGTCACCAGAAGAGAAAGTTAATGAAGACAAGATACCACTAAAAGGATTCAAGGTGTTACCAATGAATATTAAAGGCTCAGGCCTGACATCATAGAGACTTACGTCAGCTTTTTAGACGCTGAGGGTCTGACCATGAACTGTAAAGCCACATGGGGCCAGATTCAGCGTACCTATATTATCTGAGACAGAACAACACATAAAAGTAGCCTGCTAGCTTTAGCAGAATCTCCTAAGTGAGGCAGCCATGCTCATTCCACAGCTGATCGAGAAAATCTTTTGGTGAAGTTACTTTTCTCCACTGACACACACCTCCACCTGCATTTCCAAATTATGTATCAACTAATAGAACCAGGCAATGGAAAATATGAGTCACATCAAAATACTTTATCAGGAACAGGTGCCAAGTACTTTTCTGAGCAGACAGGACCAGTGGAGCGAATGTAAATTTTTTTCACACAGCAATCTAGTAGTAATAGTACCTTAAGTACTTAAAGTAACAGAATTGAGACATCAAGTTTTGCCCAACCTGAGAAGTCTTAAACCCATAGCTCTGCCTTCTGAGCGAGTGTCTGAACTTCCAAACTGTAGAGCAGCCTGGGGCTGAGCTCTTAACCTTCCTGATGAAAAGAGGAACCCCACCTGGAGTACTGCATCCAGCTCTGGAGTCCCCAACATAGGAAAGACATGGACCTGTTGGAGCAGGTCCAGAGGAGGGCCACGAAGATGATCAGAGGGCTGGAGCACCTCTCATATGAGGACAAGCTGAGAGAGTTGGGGATGTTCAGCCTGGAGAAGAGAATTCTCCAGGGAGACCTTATAGTGGCCTTCCAGTACCTAAAAGGGGCCTACAGGAAAGATGGGGAAAGACTTTTTACTAGGGCATGTAGTGATAGGACGAGGGGGAATGGCTTCAAACTGGAAGAAGGTAGGTCTAGATTAGATATTAGGAAGACATTTTTAACTTTGAGGGTGGTAAGCTCCATCCCTGGAGGTGTTCAAAGCCAGGCTGGATGGGGCTTTGAGCAACCTGGTCTGGAGCAACCTGGAGGCGTCCCTGTCTATGGCAGGTGGGTTGGAACTTTAAGGTCCTTTCCAATCCAAACCATTCTATGATTCTATGAAAAGGGGATACTTTTTTAATAACCAAATGCAACATTACAGAAGTCATTCAGAGAATAAGCACAATTGCTGTATGACAAGGTCTCTGCTGAGATTTAAGATCCTTCTATATTTCTGGTCAACATTTCCAATGGTAATGATACATTTTATCCAAGTACCTTTAAATGTAAAATGTATAAATAGTCTTTGACATAGAGTTCAGACTCACAGTCCCTTCCACCTCCTTATCCACCTAGTTAAGTGACACTGCAGTTGAATAAGGCATCTGTTTTGGGAAGTGCGAAATCAAGTTTTCTGGTCTTAATCAGTTAAATAAATAATTGCATGTAAATACTAAATCCTACATATAATAATTAAACAAATAGAACGGCACAGACAAAGCCAGATTAAGAGTAGCTCATTCCAGGATTTTTTCCAGATGATTTGTCCCAGATACAAAAATTTCACGCTTAACCCTATTTTTTTTATTTATTTTGAGCACGTTGTTTAGCCCATTTTTTTGTGCTTGACCATAATAATAATAGACCTGATTACAAATACAAATTGTAAGAATAACATATAGATATTATACCCTTTATTTGGATTTTAGGGTTTGGGGTTTATTTGTACAATGATTCCTATAAATTTAAGAACTTATTTTGGCATATGTGAGTATATTTATAAAATGTCACATGCTTTTTATAAAAGAATGTTAGATTAAAGATTAGGCAACAGTATGGAAAGGGAAAAAATAGCTTTTTCAATATAATTATCAATTAAAGAAACTGTATTATAGAGGTATGTTTCAATGGGTAATATATAATCATAGAATCATAGAATCATCATGCTTAGATTCCAATAGCCTTCTCTTAATATAACATTTTAAACAAATTTGTCCATACTATACCATGCACTCAATGAATAATTTACAATATATATTGAACATATATCTGTCTTTTCACATAACTAGAGTGTGCACAATGCATTATATTATTTTTTTATTTCTTGGACTTCTTTCATACTCAAAACCATTAATTTAATTTTCTTGTATACCAGCTATGAAAATTACTTTGAAAATCCCAAACTCATAGCACAGTTTGGGTGGAGGATTTTGAGTGTGCTTTTGCATTTTTGAGGTGATAACTTGGTGACCTCAAGGTCATCTAGTTCTGTTCCTATTAGAATTGGTTATACTTCTGAATCAGCACTATCCTAAAAAGATACAATCATTTTGTAACTATGGAGTCATTCACATCCCTGGTTTGTCTAATAAGGAACTTTGAACCTTGGCTTCTCAAATAAATGTGGGAAATAGCAGGCATAATTTCAAATACTTACTTTGACCCATTCAGTTCAATAGTATATACCAAAATCCCATAACCCAGCCATATGTTCTAACCAGTCAGCTATGGGTTTCTCGCCTTCATTTAGTGATTACATTCTACTGAACAGAAAAAAAAAAACCAAAAAACAGAGAAAAGCCAGACAAACCAAAGGTCAAAGTGATCAAAAGGTATTTAATAAACATATCTTCAAGATTTTGTTAATGTGAGAAGGCAAAATAATGGGAAGCTTTGATCTAAATGTTTTCAGTTATTCCAAGCTTTTCTTCAGCTTCACTGTTTCATGATCTTGAAATTTTTCATTCAGAAATTAAAAATTTTTATTAATTTCATTTTACTCAAAATCAGTCTGCTTCTCTGAAGAGCTTTTGTCTTGACAAACCTGCATTTTCTAATAAAATATATTTCCTTATTATAGTAATGTCTGCTTATGATACTTATTTCTACTAACTCTAATTCCAAATGCATGCCTGCAAGCCTCTGCTTGAAACATCTTTATCAGGATGATTTTTCTGATCAGGGATCTGAGTTCTGAAGGAACAGAGCTGAAAGAAATAACCAGCTTTTAGGGTTAAAAATATCAATAAAGAGTCTCTACAGTAAAATACTAATTGTTCAGATAACAAATAGACATTTAAAGGAAAAAAAAGCTAATTAAAACTGAATTAAAATATTGTTTTATATACAGTGTGATGGTTATTCTTGGAACCCTGGTGTAATAGTCTTCAGCACTTCAAGACAATCTTATTACACTATATGACAGACTTCCATGTGCAAATAGACTAAACTCTGATAATCTATCTAACATTAATTCCACATTCCAATGAAGCAGCTTTCACCACTTTTAAAGAAATTGAAAGATTTACTTTTGCAAAGACTCCAACAGCAAAACTTATTCTGATTTCAGCATAAATTCCATGGATTAAATATTTTAGGATTATGTCCTAAAAGCAAGATTAAATATTCAATAACTTTAACTTACTCCAGTAGCTTTTTTCAGGCTAATGTCTTTATCAAACTATATTTAATGCCGAGCAGCTCTTTTCATGGTGGTCTGTAAAAACAGATTGTTTCCTCTTCTAATTAGATTTTCATTTGCATGAAAAGAGTGTCTTTGATTAGAATCATTTAAAGTTTATTTTTTACCACAGCCTTCTGTGAAATCATAATCATTTTCATAGCAATAATTTGTGATATCACAAACAGAAGATTATTAATTCAAGTAGAGATGATGAGTTGTTAAGATCCTGTTTTCATTCAAGGTTTTTGGCCATATGGAAAATAAGAAAACGCGTTATATAAAACTGCACAGCATCAGTAGATACTGCATTGAGAGCACTGAAGACCGATGTTTATCTGCAGAGCAGATGTCATTACTTTTAGCTTCTCACACACAGACATACTGGTAGGTGTTTCAGCCTTGTTTTGGAAGAAGCACATCTGAGCAAGAGTGAGAAGGTTGCTGATTTTCTTTGTTCACCAAGAAAGGGTGACACAGAGGCCAGTTATTGTAGGAGAATGACATAGCTGCTTCTGAAAAACATTTGATGAATCACTGTATAGCTTCAGAAAAGAAAAGCTAATATAATTTATTGGGAGAGATACATCAAAATACTTTTATTTAGAAATTCTAATTTGCTACAGTACAGATGCATCTTAGCACTCTTTAGAGAATGCTTTGTTTATAAACAATATAAACATTTTACCTAATCTATTTTTTTAAAAAAACCCCTTCATCTTCCTTCACACACTTATCAACAACCTTAAATGTAAATGGGATCTTTATTTTTTAACAGCTCATCTGTTCAGCCAGAAGTTGTAATCATCTGTCTGTGGTAATATAAATTGTTGCTATAGCTTGTAGTTTTGAACTAACATACATTTGCAGTATTGAAATATATTTTCATTGTTGTACCTGGATTCTGGAATTTCGATCCAGTTTTGACCAAACAATTTGATTAATTTTGTTTACCATTGATGTCATCTTGTAGGAGAAAGATGTTTCCAGAAGCTCCCAAGGAGTATAACAGTGGATTTAAATGAATTATGTTAGCAAAGGTCTCAAAGTATATCATATTGCATCAAATGCTTAACATTATTATCATCCATGAATCATATCACAATTTGCACAAAAACAGATCCTGTAACCAGTTAAATAAGGACCTACATTCATTTGTACTTGTTCATTTGTACTCCGATTTTAAAAAGTACTTATTCCTATCAGAATTACAGATCCACCACATTTCATAGAAGTGGTACTACCCATGGAGGGCCAAGCTGTAAAAGCTTTGAAGTATGGAATATTTCCTGTTCATAGAAGCATACAGGCACACAATCAAAAGCAATCAATTTATGGCAGCTTTACAAGTCACTGTTCATCAGGTGAGTTACAACAAACCATATGTGCACACTTAGCTCACCCTTTCTTGTGAGGTAAAATGCATTAGTTTAAACTAATTTCTTGGGGGTGTAAATTTTACCTTACCTTTTGGCAAGGTTAAGACGACATGTAGTCCATTGCAGCGATACAGCAGCTGTCTGCTGTCTAGTTGGAAGGCTGTAACTCAGTCTGGATTGATCCAGATAAAGCTCTTAGACTATCAGGTTTGACTTCTGTAAAAGGTAATTTTTATTGATCTCAGTGATTGAATACAATAAATCATATCTTTCAAAAAACTTCCAATCCTTGGCCAAAGAGCCAGAAAGAGGAAGCTTTACTGTCTTCTACTAATTTCATTGATTTAATTACATCCTCCCTTTATCAAAAATGTGCTTTTTGTTTCTAATTTCACTAGATTTTTATAATTGCAAGCTATGATTCTTCTTATACCTTTCTCTATCAGATAAAATAGCCCAATAACGCACTGGAATTTTCTGTACATTAAGATACTTTTACATCATTTTCAGTTTCTTTGAATACTGCCTTGTGATACATGTAATTTCTACAGTAGCATCAACCTCAGTGAGGGAAATCACTATCAGAAGTGTTTTTGAATTCATCCTTCGAGTCTGCATTTGTCATATGCATCTTCAGCTCTCTTCATCAAGTATTTTTGATGTTATTAAATACTGCCTATAAATGTCAAACTGCTACAATATCATTCTAAACACAGCTTCTCAGTACAAGAGTGAAGACAGATATCTATGAATTATTCTTCCAATACATTTGTAACGTGCAAGATTTTCAACAAATGAGGAACATGAGCACGTAATTTCCTTTTCTTCCTGCCCTCATTTTTTCTGCTTTCCAACTTTTGGAATTAACAGGATCTTGTTTTATTCTGCTTCAAAACAGATTATGAATGCAGCTACTGGTGAAACTATATGGAACTATAATTTCCATTGCTTTTACCTGTTACACCTGGTACACCAAATATGAGTTTTCAGATCCCATAATAGTTCAAATAACAGCAGATACTAATCAGTCTAGGCACACTAATTAACTTGAGATTTTTCACCTTTTCAGTTTTCTCTTAAAATATTATAATTTTCTAGTCTGTTCCTATTTTCAGGCCAGAATCTTACAATCAATCAGAATAAGCAGATTTTTTTTTCCTGAATTACTACTACATACAAAGGAGTCGAGATTTGGACTTGTAAGTAATATTGCATTATTCTTGAGTGAAGTACAATGAAATTCCTGCCAACTTGAACAAGAACAGCTTCATTTCTTTGTGATATTCAATTGCCTAAAATACTAGTTTCTGCAATAAATTAAAGATGGTAAGAATGCACACAGCACATGCAAATATGGTTTTAATTGTAACCAAATTATGTGCGAGTTCAGAGAACTGCCTGTCTGAGGCCTGTAACCAAAGAACAACGGCTGTTCTCTCCTACCGCTGGCTCTTCCAGGTAGTTAAAAGCCTTGTTAATCCTTGCTTAATCTTCTATGTTTATTATGATTGTGCCTCCTCTCAGGATGGTGGCAATGGACTGAGTATGCATAAATGCCATGTTACTTTTCTTGCACTGTACAAAGTATACTTACATTCAGCTCAATAAATGTTCATATACTTAATAAAAGTGTACTCTGGCACATACTTAAGAAAAAGCATGTTCTGGGACATGAGAACTGTTCCTACAGCAAAAGAACAAGTGTACAACTTGTAGGTAACAACTTTTTCTTGCTTTGCTGAGATACAGTGAAGTCTAACATTAATTGCTTCAAGACAAATTCACTACTTCCCTAATTATGACTTGTATTTTTTCATTGGTCTATACACTGGACAATGACCAATAAAGAAAACTGTAGCATCAGAGAGCCATTTTATTGACTTGTGAGCTTTTAGAGCTCTACTGAATATTTAAAATGTAGATGATTTTATACTTTAGATACTTGATGTATCCATGAATTGCTTTGTAAGAAACAAAGTAATTTATTTAGCAGAGTATCTAGAGCTTTGAAAACAAATTGCCATTTTTGAAAACAGCCTTGCTTTCCAGTGTCAAGAGACTTACATAAAGATAAGTGTTACTAGAGAAAGAATCTTGTAAACCACTGTTGTTTTTTTTTAAATTTTAATGTTTTCCAGGCATCACACTGAATACATCAATCAAAAAAATTAATGTTAGTTCTTCTCCCCTTTACTACAAAATCCTGTGGTATTCTCAAGAACTGTGAGAAAATACATAATTGTTTTATTATATAAAACACCTGGATACCTAACTATGAATGTATCATATATCTTTGTATTAAATACTAAGACAACAGACATCTAAAGATTCTACAGCAAAACTGATGACCAACAAGTAGCTATATAATATAATAGGATCGGGGTTTTTTCAGAAATTGAGAGTTGTGCATTGAAATTATTTCTGAAATTGAGCTTGAAATGTAGTGAATAGTCTACCCCTAATGCCATTCAAATCAAATGACATTAATGATATGCACTGGTTTCAGTTGAAAGCTAAGCACATACTTAAGTGTCATATTGAATTGAACAAGACTACTGAGTACAACACAAATGATACTTAGCACGTCACAGAATTCATCTCTTTGTAACGTAGAGGATAACTATAATATAGGAGCATTGGCAGTCATTCTGACTGAAAACAGTTTACAGATACTCTGAGGAATAGGTTGTGAAAGTTACATAAGAGCACTTTAGGTTTCTGCAAAACACACACGCCTCAGAGAAAAGATCATTAGGCGTAAGCAAAGTAGAATCAATAGTACAATAAGCCCTGCAACAACATCAAGTTTTATGTTTGGAAGAAACAAAAAATCACATGAAACATCAAAGATAATATTTTCTAATCAACAACAAAAAAACGCCATCTCAAATATTTTTAAATTTCTGTGTATTTAGAAGTTCTGTCATTTTTTAGTATTTCAAAATTTTATCAGGTAAGCAGGTCCTAGTAAAGAAAAAAAATATTTCCTCATATTAATGACCATAAGAACATGATATTTGGCTCTTTTACATGAAAAATGTACACTATATTATTTGTATGAATTAATAACCTTTCTTAAATGTTTGTCAGACATTCACACAGTCCTTACACACATAGCAAATTGATTAGCTAAACTACCTAGAGATAATAATAGTATAATAATTAAAGTAATAACAAGGCACAGGGAATAATTCATCAATGACACATGAAGTATCAATTTGTTTATCTGAACTGTTCAGCAAAGAGACAAAATAAAAGATATTCAGTGATGTCAGGTTATTTAAGCAAACAATCCACCAACACAGATTACAGGAGACTTTTTTCTCTGCAATTAGCAACTCATCCTATTTTACTTAAGAAACTTTTTCTTAACAGAACTATTAGCCTTAAAAAAAGAGAAAACTATAGACATACTGAAAAGTCTTCGTACAGAGGCAGTATATTGATTTGATTCACAGAACATGCTGCTAGCAAACAGACACTCCAAAGGTAGCTGACTCCATGCTTACATTTTTAATGTCCTTAGAGCTACTGAAGGTTACCAGCTGTGACCTTTAATTACAGTATTTCTGCCTGGATTTCTGAAAAAGCACTTATTTATTTAAAGGTGTCCCTACGATTATACTGTCATGCATCAGACTTACGAGCTGTATGGAGCCTTTCCTCATGCAGTAGAAGGCCTCCTTTTAATTTAAAACTTATTGGCTATTTTCAAAGTCCTCTAAACAAATAATAATTTATGTTATTCTTTTTTATGCGGGTTTGTCTATTGATTTCATAAACTGCTTTCTAAGACCCACCTAAGCAGGCCTTCAAGAAAAGAGGAAGGTGGTATATTTCCACCGAGCCTTTAAGAGAGCTGTTGAATTAAACACGTTCCAGCAGTAAAAAAGTAGATAATGTAATGGTTGAACACAGATACCCATTCAAGGAGTTTCCTGGTTCTCAAGAAAGAAAAGTTAATCTTCCTCTTGACTTTTTATGAAGTGGATATCTCTTTTTACCAGAATGCATGTATGCGTATACTTGTGTACAATTTAGTGTATCTGATATCAAACAACACTTGACCTACATGAATTACAGATGCAAGAAGAAAAATAAGCAATCAGTTGATTAGTTTCACATGTGTAATGCGTGCAAGGAAATCAGATGTATCTCAGTTTCATCTAAAGACTAAAAATATTTTGGTGAAATTTGTATCATATTCACTAACTTGAAAAAAACACAAGGTATTATAAGGTAAACTTCTTCAGTTAAACAAACCTTAATAAAAAGAAATGTCCATTTGATAAAAAGTCATTATATTAATAGTTCTGATTAGTGCCTGGTAACATTAAAGAATGTAATCTATGCTTTCCTTACAATAATTCTGTTATGTGTCAGCTAACAATATTATGAGCCCACAGTATAACTTTATTAGGTACCCATCTAGAATTATTTCCATATAAAACATATTGATCCATCAAAGATATACTCCAGGAAAATATACAGTTCACTGAGTTGGCCATATTCAGTATGCTAATTAACATTTTCTTTCCTCTAACTTTGTGAATCTCTGTGTTTGTATTCTCCAGATAAAGAAAAAAGGTCAGTTAGCATTTGATCTGAGTCAGAAAAATAAATCACATGGATGTCAGAAATATTCAAAAGGCATCTTCAAACTATTTAAAAGGACTATTTTATATTCCAGATTTTTGATGAGTGATTCATTTTTTTAAGCTGAGCAACAAAAATCCATCATCTTTGCAACAGGAAGTCTTTGAGCTCCTAGCTGAAATTTCTCATTGATGAAATATTTTGCAGTTAAAGAACTTGGGAACTTAGATGTTACTCCTTTTTAAACACTTCCCAAAGATGAAAGTATGGGCTTTGTAGCACCTACTTATGTGAAAAAAAAAAAAAAATTGCACACAAGAAATTCATCAAACCAAAGAAAATACGTTGGCTGCCCAACAAAAATCTTCTAAATCTCCTGCATTTGGCAAACCACAGGGTGTTACTGAAGATACAGATGATGTTTTACAAGCAAAATACAATTCTTGAGTCTTCAAATAAAATCTGAAAAACCATAAGCATAGTTGAACATAGTAATATTGTTTATTAGCTCAGAACTGCCAATGTACTTACCAGCATATGGACCTGAAATTAATTCGCTTCATGTGCATAACATGGGGTAAATCCATTTTAAAAAGGAAAGTGAATGTGAAGATTGTTCCCTACTAAGCAATGCTTCTTATCTTTCCATTTTATGCTTTTTTTCGTGATATTTTCTAAGTTTTCATTCTCCAATTTCACATTCCTTTGGCTTCATTTTCTTTTGATCCTATTAACTAACACTGAAGAGTTCTATGACAACACTACCTCCTTATTGAACTTATAAAAGTTAAACTAAGTATTTACCAGTCTACACCTTGATTACTTTTTGAGTTTCCTGCATCCATTTCTTTGGTTTATCTCCTCCAATTGCACAGTAAATTTTTTAAGAGAAACACGTTTTTTTCCCCACTCTGTTTTCCAACAAAGACTACTTGTATGATTTTGATGAGGCCTTTAGGTATAATCCTAAAATAAATAATATAATTCACAATAACAGAAAGATATTAAGAATATGACCTTAAATACTCTTCAATACTGTTTTCAGTTTATGAGCTTCACATACTGTGCACTATATTATCTCAAAGATAATTCATTTACTTACATGAGTAAGATGATGGCAAATTAAACTACTTCTGTTTTAAGAATAATTGATGAGAAAGGAACTATTGCTCTGCATTTTAGATGGCATGTTATGGTACAGTGTACTATGTATTTTTTTAAGAAAGACAAAACAGATGTCTTGCGTTCTTATTGCAGTGTCCTTAAATGAAGTAGGAACAAACAAACAAACAAACAAATAAATAAATAATAAACCCCTTGGACTTAAATATTAATTTATTATGAATGATTGAATGGATCTTTAATAAATATCTTCTCTTAAGGATATAGAATCATAGAATCATAGAATGGTTTAGGTTGGAAAGGACCTTGAAGATCATCGAGTTCCAACCCCCCTGCCATAGGCAGGGACACCTCCCACTAGACCAGGTTGCCCAAGGCCACGTCCAGCCTGGCCTTGAACACCTCCAGGGATGGGGCCTCAACAACCTCTCGGGGCAACCTGTTCCAGTGCCTTATGTATATCCACAGCTAGGTGTTTGTTTATGTAAATACATAGAATAGAAACCTATACCTACACATATGCTTGTGGTAGCAGCCTTTCTTCTATTCCAGGCTATAAAGTTCTATAGGCATATTTCAATTAATTTAAATTGTTAAAGATGTTAAATCTCATTAAAAAGCCCACACTGGTATTCTGAAGGCTTCAGAATGGAATTCGGGTTCCATTCTAGCAATATTTAGCAATGTTTAGTGAGTGATACTTTTAGGAAAGAAGTGAGCATGCTTCTTCCCTCAGGGTATTATTGATGAAAAGAGCTCTAGAATTCCTAGTTATTATTATCACTTTAGCATCAGCAGGTAGAATCCATCCCACATAGATAAAAAGGACAAAAAGTATTTATTTACTTATGTGGTTCTCTGGGATGCTCAGAGAGAGTTTTTCAACATTGCTCCATTTCTGCACAGAAATTCACACATTTCATTAGATCATTGCTCTCAGTGAAATCTGACTAAAAATCTCAGCTATTGCAAAGGACAGGTGTTTTACCTTTAGCGCAGTACTATTTTACCTTAAGCCCCTGTAATATTTCTTAATTGCTCCACAGTTAGGTCTCAGCAACTAATATGCCTTTATTCCATTAGTGTCACATTGTTCCCTAGTTTAATCTTATAAAGATAATTATACAATTCCTATGATCAGTGGATTTAAGCATCTTCTGTATTTTAGATATTGTTTCTTAATTTATGCAAAAGCTCACACTCAGCTGACGTTCATTACCTGATGTAATACTATGTTTATTTTTAGTTGTAAATCAGTGGAATCACAGACTGCTATACAGTCTGGAAACCAGTAGTTTGCCTGAATTCTCAGTCATTACATCTGTAAAAGGAACATATTAAACAATTTTTATTCAAGAAACAAAGCAAAAAGGTATTGTGAAATGTACATTTAAAGAAAACTCTCTTGAACTCACTTTACTTTTTACTGCAAAGGTACCTCCTAAAACACATCTGTTTGTGATAAATTAGCAACATTACCCGCAGCTAGCATTGCTACATAAGATACCATCTGAATCCTGAACTACTGAACTTATCCTCTTGAGTAAATTCAATCATGTTTTGTTATAGCAGATAAATTGTTGCAAAAAATCTAGATTTTAGTAAAAACCCAACATTCTTGGATACATGCAGAAATAGAAAAACCTCTATAGCTAATGCTGTTATGTAAAAATTTAGGAGCAATTTAAGAATTTAAAATATGCCTTACTGAAAACCTTGACGGGTGTCACGGTTTAACCCCAGCCAGCCACTAAGCACCACACAGCTGCTCACTCATTCCCACCACCAGTGGGATGGGGGAGAGAATTGGAAGAGTAAAAGAGAGAAAACTCAGGGATTAAGACAGTTTAATAGGTAAAGCAAAAGTCACGCACACAAGCAAAACAAATTAAGGAATTCATTTACTACTTCCCATCAGCAGGCAGGTGTTTAGAGCCATCTCCAGGAAAGCAGGGCTCCATCACACATAACAGTTCCATGGTAAGACAAAAATGCTGTAACTCCAAACATCCCTACTTCTGCCTTCTTGCCCCAGCTTTTATTGCTGAGCACGTTGTCACATTGTATGGAATATCCCTTTGGTCTATTGGGGCTCAGCTGTCCCAGTTGTGTTCCCTCCCAAATTCTTGTGTACCTTCAGCCTACTCTGCTGATGGGAGAAGCAGAAAAGCCCTTCACATTGTGCAAGCACTGTTCAGCAATAGGTAAAACATCCCTGTGTTATCAACACTGTTTTGTCCGAACCTCCCCTGGAGCAGCTTTAAGCCATTCCCACATGTCCTGGCACTGCATACCAGGGAGAAGAGGTCAGCACGTCCCTCTCCACTTGCCCTCCTCAGGAAGCTGTAATGAGCAACAAGGTCACCCCTCAGCCTCCTTCTTGCCAAACTAGACAAAACCAGGGTCGTCAACCACTCCTCAGAGGACATGCCTTCCAGGCCTTTCACCAGCTTTTTTGCCCTCCTCTGAACATATTCAAGTACCTTAACAACCTTTTTTAATTGTGGGGCGCAATTTACAGCATTGCATTTCCAACAGTACAGGAATGTAATTAGTGCAGCTACAGCTAATTGTTTCAGGATGTGTTATGTCAGAATTCATTTGCCTTGCACGGCCTTTTGCAGAAAGGAAAGCATGGTCTTAAAATGTACTGGCTACCAGTTCATTTTCAAGCATAACTGAAAGCATAGGGTTTAGTTTATAAATCCCATGTTGTGTGAAATCCTTGCTGCTTAAAGACAGTCTTTTTCCTCAAAGCCCTCTGTACAGGGGGCAGTCATGGCAAGGGAATTCATCACTAGCCTCATTCTGCCTGTTGATGTATTACATCCATGTTTGGACACATGCAAGGGCCTGTGTTGTCACACTCAGCTTGCATCAATATGTTGAGATTCTTTAACTGAATAGAATCATAGAATCGTAGAATCATATAATAGTTTGGATTGGAAGGGAACTTTAAAGGTCATCTAGTCCAATCTCCCTGCAATAAGCAGGGACATCTTCAATTAGATCAGGTTGCTCAGAGCCCCGTCCAACTTGACCTTGAATGTTTCCAGGGATGGGGTATTACCATCTCTCTGGGAAACCTGTTCCAGTGTTTCACCACCCACACTGTAAAAGATTTCTTCCTTCTATCCAGTCTAAATCTTCCCTCTTCTAGTTTAAAACCATTACCCCTTATCTTATCACAACAGGCCCTACTAAAAAGTTTGTCTCCATCTTTCTTATAAGCCCCCTTTAAATATTGAAAGGCTGCAGTAAGGTCTCCCCAGACCCTTCTCTTCTCCAGGCTAAACAGCCCAAACTCTCTTAGCCTTTCCTCGTAGGAGAGATGTTCCATTTTTGTGGCCCTCCTCTGAACCCGCTCCAACAAGTCAACCTCAGCTTTCTCCTTGTCCATTGTTACCAGTTTACCAGTCTTGTTCATCAGGAGGGGTACGCTTTCTTTGACCTTCCTTTTCTGGCAGGCGTTTCTGTAGAAGCCCTTCTTATTATTCTTTGCATCCCCTGTCATGTTCAGCTCCAGCTGTGCTTTGGCCTTCCTGAAATGTCTGGATTGTTAATGCTTATCCTTATGGGAGATTTCATGTAAAGCAAGCAGGGCAGGAGACCAGCTTGGCTAAACAGAAACCTCCACTTGGAACTCAGGAAGATGAAATTGTATGATGTCTGGAAGAGACGTCAGTCTTTGCAGGAAGATTACAGGTGGTTGATGCCCCACACCTGTCAGTGCTTAGGAGGCACTTGGACAATGACCTTAATACCATACGTTAACTTTTGTTCAGCCCTGAGGCGGACTAGATGATAATTCCTTCCAACTGAACTCCTCTTCTCTTCTCTTCTCTTCTCTTCTCTTCTCTTCTCTTCTCTTCTCTTCTCTTCTCTTCTCTTCTCTCCTCTCCTCTCCTCTCCTCTCCTCTCCTCTCCTCTCCTCTCCTCTCCTCTGTCAGAAAGGCTAAAGTCACAAATGAGCTGTGAAATTTTTACCCCATGGCTGAAGCACATTTTGTATCCTGTATAAACACAGCTGACTGATGTGTTTAATAGAGGAACTGCACAGCCTAGTTTCAGTGGAAAATGGGGATGTGATGGCAACGGCAGCAATGGGCTATTTTTACAGTTTGGAAGAGTCATCGTTTGCCTCACTCTGCTTTGGGCATGGATCCAAATGCTCTAGGTTTTAAAATGAGCAGCCTTTCCACCACACCATTCCACTCACTTGTTTTTCAAAGCCTGGGTGGAGGAGTGGTGGGCAGGGCTGCAGCAGACATGGCTTTGGGGAACCCCATCACCCCCATGTCACAGTGCCACCACCTGGCAAGGCAGCAGTCACAACACCCCCCGGCAGGATAAAGGGGGCATCCTCCCATGTCCCACTGCCAGCCTGCCCACCTTTCCCGCTGGGTCAGAGCTGGCCCAGGGTCAGCCTGAAGACGTCTGGGAGGTACTCTTTGAGGAGCCAGTGGAAATGGTTGGAGGGGGCTAAGGGAGGAAAAATGGAGGCAGGACGTAAGAAATGGGAGGCAGAGATGTTACTAAGGGGTCGCAGTGCTTTGGAGCACTCACTGGTGTCCTGCCAGGCACAGGAAGGATTCTTGCCCCCAAGGTTGATCAGGCTGGGGGTGTTTTGCTACTCTTGGAAGCTCCTGCAATGGCTCCAAGTTGCAGGAGAATAGGGCTTGGGCATCTTCTGGGAGGTGTGACCAGCCTGTGGGACAAGGAGGCAGGTCTTGCTCACATGCTCAGGGAACAGCTGATTGCCAGCTGTGGGGTCAGGAGGGAATTTTTCCCTGGGTCAGATTGGCACTCATCTCCAGTGGTTTTTGCCTTCCTCTGCAGCATTGAGCACAGCTGCTTGTCAGGCCTCCTCTGGTTCATTTTGGTTAGGTTACTGCCTGCTGCTCATGAACCATGAAGTGGCCTCTCATGCCCTGTAGCCAAGGCGAGGAAGGCTTTTTTTCCTCCAGGGTAGGCCAGCACACGTCCCCAAGGCCTTTTTGCCTTCTTCTACCTCATTGAGCACAGCCCTTTGCCAGGGCTCCTCTGGGCCATTTCAGCTAGGTGCCTGCTGCTCACGGTGCCTGAAGGCAGCCCTCGTGCCCCACATCTGCGTCCTGGGGGGAAAGAAACATTCTTTGCCCCAGGGGCAGGCTGGCAATGGTCCCTGATGTTCTTCTCTCTTCCCCTGTAGCATTGAGTACAGCCCCTTGTCATGGCTGCTCTGGTCCATTTTGGCTAGGTTCTTGCCTGCTGTTCTTCCACTACCAAGGCACCACTCATACCCTGGGTCTCTCTGGCTCTCTTTCCCATTGCAAGTTTGTAGCAGGAGTGAACTCAGGTCTTCTCTTGGCTCCATTTCCCCAGGGGCTTTTGCTTGTGCAAAATAGCCTGTGCTTGGATGGGGTCCAGGCTTGCTGCACCATCACGAGCTGCCACTTTTCATCTCTGCATGCAACAGAAGTGCAGGGCAGGCACAAGAGCGCTTCTCATGCGTCACTGGCCAAGAAGCACAGTGGAGCAAGTTTTTAAAGGCAAAAAGTATGCTTGTCATCGATATGTATCATACTTTTGAAAATAACCCACAGTACCACACACTTATTATTTTGTGTGTGGTCGGTCCTGATCCTCATTCTTCAAGCTCTCACTCTTCAGGAACCAAGGACTGCTTGGCCTGTATTGCTGCTGCTGCTTTCTGTAGCTCTGTGACTTGCCTTTGCCAGACTGCAAGGGATATGTTTTCAAGCTAAACTGAAGAATTCATCAGCCTGCTCCTGGCTACACATGCATATTGTTTTAATGCTTGTGAGCATCAGCTCTGAAACAGATTCAGAAAGATAAAATAAAATAATATAAAATAAAAGTTTTCACTTGTAACCTTTGTGATATGTGTCCTTGAAAATGTTTTTGGAGCTGAAAAACCCCTGGCATTTCAGGCATGTAACAGTCTCGATGTTATTTGACTCATGGTGAGCGCAGGGAATGGAATGGAATGGAATGGAATGGAATGGAATGGAACGGAACGGAACAGAATGGAATGGAACGAAATATAGAATAGAATAGAATAGAATAGAATAGAATAGAATAGAATAGAATAGAATAGAATAGTTATGCTATGTTATGCCTACAATTATGCATGACAAGCTATGACCTAGGTCTGAGGGGTCCATCCAAGAGAGCAGCTATCTGCACTGCAGGTCCCAGGCCTGTCCAGGAGACACGTTCAGAGATGGGCACACCTACAACATAGCTCAGACAGGGGCTGAAACATCCCTGTATTATGAACATTGTTTTTAGCACAAATCAAAAACATAATCCCATACAAGCTACTATGAAGAAAATTAACCCTATCCCAGCCAAGACCAGCACAATGGTGAATGAAATGGCTCCTTGTTAATAATATCCCCTTGAAAATACAAATTTTTAATATATTTTCATATTGTACTGAAACTGTTCAGAATACTTTCTCTAATTAATTCCATTTCTACTAGTGTTAACAGTATTTATAGTAAGAACTTTATTTGAGATAAAAATTGTATTTGTACTTGTATCTTCCTTCATCAATTTTTCAGTGTTTTGTTGAGCCATTATAAATCATGCTGAAATTCTGTTGTCTGTGGAAGTCTCTGAGGACAAAACTAGTGAGAAACAGACCTATCATCAAGCCAGAGAAGCAGCAGGTGAAAACACACTTTTGACCATTTTATTTGAGTTCTAGTTCTGTCTTTGTGTTGTTGTAGAAGAAAAAATGCACATTCACTGTCCCCTCTGGAGCTCAATACATAGAAAACTTAATGATTCAGCAACAGTTGATCTTTTTGGGCACATGCTGTCTTTGTACTGAATAGAGGTGTTAGACAGGAGATTTTTAAAAAATTCACACTCCACAGTGAAACAAAACTCTCATCATTCAAAAATGTCCATGGCAATGAGAAAATACAGTGTGAAATGGACTCTGTGGCATCCAGTAGTTCAGAGATCAAGAAGTGTACAGGATATACACAGGTTCAAAAGGCAGCCCAGCATGAAAGAGAGCAAAGACCCAAACCTCACATCTTTTCTGAGAAAGTTAACAAAACATAATTATCCACCACTGGATTTTTTTTTCTCTGATTTTCATTAGAACTTTCTATGAATTTGTTCCGAAATAAATTTTTGTTGAAAGCTGAACATTATACATACAATTTTAGTTACTGCTTACCATCATTTTCTGTTGAAAATCTGTCTCAATCATTCTTCTCCAATTTAAAATGATGATAGAATGACCTTTCATTGCAGATAAGTAAGTCTGTTATCTAATACGGGTGTGCAACTATTTCTTCAGTATATACGTCTACAAAATTGCTGCAGAAAGCAATTAAGAAAAATGGATTGTCATGATCAAGTTGTGTCAGTTTAACATGACAGACAGAAGAGTTTGAATGAAGTGTTCATCTTTCTGATGTGCTAGATATGACATCTTTGAGAACTTCAAATCATTGTACCTTCTCTGGCAAAATGAGTTTATGATTGATGTTTTCTTTGGTAAACAGAATAATGCATTAAAAGGTTCAATGAGTTTATAAACACTTTTCAGGCTGAGATTATAGCAGTAAGGTTGGCAGAGTCCTTCTACATTTTTCATTAGATGTGTATTTAGCCATAACAATATACATTCCGCTCAACTTAAATGCAGTAGTTAGGCCTCTAACTAGCATTTGCATATTAGTGTTAAAATATAGTAGGACATGCTTGACTGTTGCTTTACGTGTAAATGTGTACATTTATAACAGGTGAAATTAATTTTGTATTTGTACTTCAAGATTAATTCATTTAACACATACGATATATTTTCAATGCATTTATACTTTATTTATTACATTAATACCATCATCAGTTAGATGGTATTACAGAGTATGAATTATTTTGAAAGTCTTTCAAATATGTACTAGAGAAAAACAACCCATGATTATATACAATATGGAAAAGACCAGCTAGCTAGGGTCTAGCTTCTTTGACTCCGCTGGGATCATGTTGATTTATATTAGTTATCTAGCAAAGTAAAATATCTTAACTAAATTAGTATACCATCTTAATTTAAGGATGTATATCTTTGTATGTTTTGAAACCTTGCAGTAAGTAGTAACTAACAGATGAATAATGAGAATCTAGATCTTTGTACACTCAATATGAGGATGCTACAGGACAAACATACGTACTTGTTGTAAAAGAAATCTTATGGGTGTCATCTCAGATTGCAAAGTCTGTCAGGGAAGAGAATAAAAAAACCCAGGGTACTAGCACTTTCTATTAGTCATGGAAGAATAACTTTGTATTGAAAACTGAACAGTGAACTCACACTTACATATAGTAAAACCTTTGTATAAAAAAAATACTCATCTATGCAACACATATAGAAATTCTATGATATCAAAGAAGATTTGAGCATAACTTACTGGTCCTTAGGAAGCACTTTTAATTTTCTGTACAGATTTTGCCCTGGTAAATCTTTTTCTGATGTGTAGTACATTTTCATTCTGACAATTTTTCACAAAAACATCATTTTCCTTTCCTTTTTAGCCATAACTGAGTTACGGTGCACTAAAATATATGAAATTTTCACCTGTCTTTCAAGACCCTTTAACATAATAACTTGCTCCAGAAATGTACCTGAATTCTGACTCTATATCTAGAATATATTTGCGTGAACACTACTGTCATGGAAATAATTGTTTCTGTGCCTTTTATTTCTTACACATATGGTCTGGTAAATTATTCAATAGCCATCTCTTATTATATTACACTTAGGAACTGCAAGTACTGGATAGTTTGATTTTTTTATTATATATAAATGTTTTTAGTATTTTTCTATTTTAGAAAGCCCTCCCTAATGAGCATCAATCTCACACTGAGTGAAAAAAGATGCACAACTAAGCTTTACAATCTTGGCTTCAGGCATTTAAAGCAGGAGACTTTTCCTTAGGTCCCTTGTGGATGCCCTATTCTTTTTTCCTCTTTTCCTTTAAACCATTTGAAGAGAATTTAGCACTGATGAAAAGATGCTTTGTGATAGTCATGGAAAGTGAGTTTTGTCTATGCTTACAGCAAGTATACAAAGACACTAAAAATAATGTAAATTTTAAAGCAATAAATTTACCCTATGAACTCATTTCATATGTTAGTGTTTAACGACTTAAATGGTGCTCATTTAAAGTTTCCCCTTTCTTTTTGCTTTTTACCCAAGTATGGAAGTAAAATATCCCTTGTTAATTAGACTCCACAGGTCCTACCATTATGCATCTAATGACATCTACTTCAAATCCACTGAGGAATATATGGTCCCCCTTATTTTGACATTTCCTTTCAATTTTCTGCTAAACCAGCCACCATACTTGCTAGATTCACACCAGTAGAACCTTCAGAAATACTGATAATATTTGCAACCAATCCAAAATGTCATGAAAATGTATGTCTTCGGTTCTTTCCCATCCTAGCCCCGAAGACCAAATTCTGCATTTTTCTTGCTGTGGTCTTTCTACTTTTCGCTGAGCATCACAATCAAACACAAAAAGCTTTTTACGGATTCATTAAGGGGAAAAAGGTGTTCCAGTTTCAAATTAGAGGGCAAGAAATCATTGTGGAAGGATACAACGGAGGAGTGAAATAGTCCTTCTTCATTCTACAAAGTGATACAGAGCCAGATACTATCTGCTTCCCTGAAGTTGAAACAGAGGATAAATATACTCTAAACTGCATCCCTAACATAACCTCTTCAATGTTGTCCCCATGACCAGGGGAAAAGTTAATTAATTCCTTGCTCAAAGGCAAACAAGGATCAAAGCAAATGAAGAAACTACTAGAAAGAGTCTAGCGGAGGGCTACAAAGATGGTCAACGGAATGGAGCATCACTCTTATGAGGAAAGGCTGAGAGACCTGGGTTTGTTTAGCCTGAAGAAGAGAAGACTAAGAGGGGATCTTATTAATGCTTATAAATATCTAAACGGTGGATGTCAAGATGATGGGGCCAGACTCTTTTCAGTGATGCCCAACAACAGGACAAGGGCCAATGGGCACAAACTGAAACACAGGAAGTTCCATCTGAACATGAGGAAAAAGTTCTTTACTTTGAGGGTGACAGAGCACTGGAACAGACTGCCGAAAGAGGCTGTGGAGTCTCCTTCTCTAGAGATATTCAAAACCCACCTGGATGCGATCCTGTGCAACCTGCTCTAGGTGAACCTGCTTTGGCAGGGGGGGTTGGACTAGATGATCTCCCAAGGTCCCTTCCAACCCCTATCATTCTGTGATTCTGCAGTTCTGTGATTCCATGAAATCATTAACAAAATGAACCCCTCCTCTGGAATTAAATCTCACCTTCAGCCTCTTCTAGAAAATAGTACAGGTGGCCAGAAACATACGTAGTGTTCAGTGAGGACTGTAACAAGTTATTTTAATTTTTCTGTGATTCAGATCTTTTATTTTCATCACATGAATTTATTAAATCCTTTTTTTACCTATTCTGCCTGTGATCTCTCATTCTTTATCCTGTGTGTGAGTGCTGCACAGCACATGAGTGGGAGCAACTGGAGAAGAGGATGTGGACCACAAGGCCCACAGGCATGTGTCCCAACAACTGGAGAGACCTGTCTGTGTTTATCTTTCCCCAGTGAATTTAACCCTGACCGTCTGCATGCGTGTCATTCCTCAGCAAACCTCAAGCTGGACTAACTGGCAAGTGGGAGACCTGCATGTAAAGGAACAAGGTCTGATCCAGGGGGTGGGTAAAGTCCCCACTGTCCAGGAACAGATATTAGGTAGACTTAGGGCTTGTGCTAATATATGAGGGATATGTGACTGTGTCTACAGAGTGAGGGGGGTTGTGAGTTTTCACTTCAGTCCTGATCAACCAGACAGGAGGAGCAGGATTGGGCTGCTTTATGTGAGTGCTGTTGGTGTTCATGGGGCTGCTGCTCATGGGACAGCACCCAGTCTAAGATCGTCAGTGTTGCCAGCCATGTTAGAGTCATGTGTGCTTGTGTGCGTGTGCGTGTGTGTGTGTGTGTCAGCAGTAGCAGCATCAATGGGAACGGGATGGAGAAACCCCTGGGTTCCCAGGCTGCACCTGGTGGGCTTCAGCAACCACAAAGAAGAAACCCTGGTCCTATAAACCACAGGCCTCAGCAGCTCATAACTTCGTCAACATTTTCACTTTTACTACCTCTGAATTAGGTATGTTAGTTTTGATTTGATTTGCTTTGAACATGTTTTACACATATCCATTAAAAATACAAAAAACCACATTATTTTCAGCTGTTTGACATATCTTTTTCACAGGAACACAGCATCTGATGTACAAGATCAGAGATCCATTTAATCTAATTTTCAAACACTTTGTGCAATGCTAGGTGTTTCAGTGAGATGCTATGTAAGCTGTCACATTGAATGGTTCTGTTAACAAAACCCTCATTTTAGAAACTATTTAATTATGGATCTAGGATCCTCTGAGGGTTGGTAAAAGTAGAGAACTCAGCACTAAGCATGGGACAAGAAGAGTCCCCTTCTGAGTAAGAAGTATCCACAAGTTGAACAGCTGCTGCTTCAATGAGCGTTGCCAGCAAGAAAGAGAGTTTCCAGGTTCTTGCTGACAGCATGGGGAAGAGGTGATAGCAGCAATGAGGAGTCTGCTAGTCTGGATGAGAAAGCAAGAGAAGGGGACACCCTCAGACCTGAAAGGAATGAGAGAAGGAAGTAATATCTGCAGAAGATAAGGTAGCTGAAGGGACAAAACATAGCACTCCTTCTCTGATGGTCAGTGTTTTAACATTCATATGCTATTGCAACTGAACGTGTATGTGTGTGTATATATATGTGCACATATATGATATATATACTAATATGTATGTGTCAATTAAGAGATTGCTGTCATAAAGTGTTTAGAAGACTGAAAAATCAGGCTAGTTTTAAGCTTTAAAACCAAACTTCACTAATTTTTTTTCATTAACAACACATTTTGTGCTAATAATTAGTTCTTGCCCGTTACTGATCGTCATCACTATATATACAAAACTGTCAGTCAGTAACACTAATATGCTACATTAATTATGAGTATACAACACCCTGGAGCTCATGATGACACCATTGGTCTATGGTCCTTGGTTGTTCTCAGTTGTAGAGGTTGAAGTGATCAAGCCTGAGAGATTTTGATGAGAGAATTTAGAACTGAAGGAGGTCTGTTTTCTTTCTTCTCCATATTTCCACGTTTCCTGCTTTTGTGCTATTTGGTCCTCCCAGGGGGAAGCAGGAGTCTTATCTGCTCCCCATACTGCTTATATTGCTTTTTTAACTTGTCTTGCAAGTCATGCTTCTTGTGTATTCCCCAAATTGCCCTTCATGCAACTACACACAGCTTTGTCCCTTTGACGATCACGTTCCTCAAATACTTTGTGAAGTGCTTATGCATTATGTCTAGTTCTGCCATCACGGCATTACAAAATAAATAAATATTTGTGCTGGCTACCTTATTTTAGTACCCTTATATTTGGGTTCAAGACAAGCTAATACTGATTAGGGCACATGTAGTTTCTACTTGACATAGGCATCTGCTTTAGCTACAAGGTTTTGGGCACCAAGAGGAGTTATTTAAGCCCTAAGTTCAAAGTCTTAGTTACTGGCAAAATACAGAGATTTGGGCATTCAGTAATCAGATGGACAACAGCCAGCCCTCTGAGTGCAGAATTTCCTGAATTAGCAAATAAAGAATGAGAAAGAAATGTGTCAGGGGCTTACACACCTGATTCTGAGCTAAAGGAAAATTATTTTATTATACGAGGATTATCAACCTAGAATTCTCTCCTGGGCCTTGGTTCTTAAATAATTTCTTTAAGAAACACAGCTGAGTCATTTATTCCAAAGGATGCCTGGAAGGAATTGTGCTTAGTAAAAATCTCAGAAGCAGACAGCTTGCCAAGATTTGGGAGTCAAATTGGATGCTCAGTATAGGAGACATACTACCTGGAAAGTACAGACACTGATCAAAGGAGAAAAACATGCTTCATCCCCTTGAGAAAGGCTCATGAATAAGCATTCAATGATTAATACGTTCTCTTAGGAGAATACAAACATGTGTCTAGTCCTAGTAAGTATGACATAAAAACCTTACTAAACAGACATTACAGAAAGTAAAATTTAGGAAGCTCCAACTTCTTTGTTGTATTTGGAAATACTTCCTCCTCTCTAATATTTTTCCTCACTCTGTATTCACCCTGTTTTCACTAAATTCTATGTAAGATGGACATAAAGACCATTATAAAGATCATTTTACTTATGTCAGTTAAGCAACATCTGTATAAAGCAGCTGAGGAAAATCTTTAAAAGGTGCCTCCTCCTCTATATGTAATCAAATTTGATAATCTTTTCATGTTAAATAAATATATAGACTAGACTAGACTAGACTAGTTCAGTTGGAAGGGACCTACAGTGATCAGCTAGTCCAACTGCCTGACCAATTCAGGGCTGACCAAAAGGTAAAGCATATTCTTAAGGGCATTGCCCAAATGCCTCTTAAACACTGACAGGCTTGGGGCATCGACCACCTCTCTAGGATGCCTGTTCCAGCGTTTGACCACCCTCTTGGTAAACAAATATTTCCTAATGGGAAGTCAGAACCTCCCCTGATGCAGCTTTGAACCATTCCCATGCGTCCTATCACTGGATACCAGGGAGAAGAGATCAGCACCTCCTTCTCCACTTCCCCTCCTCACGAAGCTGTGGAGAGCAATGAGGTCACCCCCAGCCTCCTTTTCTCCAAACTAGACAAAGCCAAAGTCCTTACCCTCTCCTTGCAGGACATTCCTTCCAGCCCTTTCACCAGATTGTTGCCCTCCTCTGGACGCATTCACATCCTTCTTAAATTGTGGGGCCCAGAACTGCATGCTGCGCTCAAGGTGAGGCTGCACCAACACTAAATCATAGAATCATAGAATCATAGAATGGTTTAGGTTGGAAAGGACCTTGAAGATCATCGAGTTCCAACCCCCCTGCCATAGGCAGGGACACCTCCCACTAGACCAGGTTGCCCAAGGCCACGTCCAGCCTGGCCTTGAACACCTCCAGGGATGGGGCCTCAACAACCTCTCTGGGCAACCTGT
>VUYV01000056.1:4053097-4069118 GCA_008711295.1 Anarhynchus alexandrinus | reverse complement strand
AGCACAAGGTCCAGCATAGCTCCTTTCCTCGTTGGTTCCTCAACCATTTGGAGAAGGAAGTTGTCCTCAATGCAATCCAAGAACCTCCTGGATTGCCTATGCTTGGCTGTGTTGCCTTTCCAACAGATGTCAGGGTGGTTGAAGTCGCCCATGAGCACCAGGGTCTGCGAACGTGATGCCACCCCTATCTGTCTATAAAGGGCTTTGTCCACTGGACTTGTGCAAAGCATTTGACACCATTCCACATGACATACTTGTCTCTAAATTGGAGAGATGTGGATTTGACCAATGGACCTTTTGGTGGATAAGGAACTGGCTGGACGGTCACACTCAAAGAGTTGCAGTCAATGGCTTGATGTCCAAGTGGCAAGCAGTGACAAGTGGTGTTCCTCAGGGGTCAGTACTAGGACCAGTGCTGTTTAACATCTTTGTTGGTGACATGGATGTTGGGATGGAGTGCATCCTCAGCAAATTTGACAACGACACCAAGCCGTGTGGAGTGCTCAACATGCAGTAGGGGAGGGATGCCATTCAGAGGGACCTAGACAGGCTTGAGAGGTGGGCCTGTGAATCCTCATGAAGTTCAACAAGGCCAAGTGCAAGGTCCTACACCTGGGTCGGGGCAATCCCATACACAAATACAGGCCCAGCAGAGAATGAATTGAGAGCAGCCCTGAGGATGAATTGGAGGTGTTGGTTGATGAGAAACTCAACATGAGCCAGCAATGTACACTCACAGCCCAGAAGGCCAACTGTATCCTGGGCTGCATCAAAAGAAGCATGGCCAGCAGGTCGAGGGAGGTGATTCTGCCCCTCTACTCCACTCTCGTGAGACCCCACCTAGAGTACTGCGTCCAGCTCTGGAGTCCCCAACAGAAGAAGGACATGGACCTCTTGGACCGGGTCCAGAGGAGGGCCATGAAGATGATCCGAGGGCTGGAGCACCTCTCCTATGAAGACAGGCTGAGAGAGATGGGGTTGTTCAACCAGGAGAAGAAAAGACTCTGAGGTGAACTTATAGCAGCCTTCCAGTATCTGAGGAGGGCTACAAGAAGGCTGGAGAGGGACTTCTTACAAGGGTATGTAGTGATAGGACGAGGGGTAATGGCTTCAAACTGGAACAGGGTAGATTTAGAATAGATATTAGGAAAAAAAAATTCACTATGAGGGTAGGGAGGCACAGAAACAGGATGCCTGCGGAAGTTGTGGAGGCACCATCCCTGGAAGCATTCACGGCCAGGTTGGATGAGGCTTTGAGCAACCTGGTCTAGTGGGAGGTGTCCCTGCCCATGGCAGGGGGATTGGAACTAGATGATCTTTAAGGTCCCTTCCAACCAAAACCATTCTATGATTCTAAATACAGCAGGATAATCACCTCTTTTGACTGGCTGGTTATACTGTGTTTGATACACCCCAGGATGCAGTTTGCCCTCGTGGCTGCCAGTGCACACTGCTGACTCACATTGACCCTGCTGTCAACCAGCACCTCCAGACCCCTTTCTGCAAGGTTGCTCTCCAGCCACTACTCTCCCTATTTATACTTGGGTCTGGTGTTACTCTTTCCCAGGTGCAGAATCCGGCATTTGCTCTTGTTAAACTTCCTGCCACTGGTGACTGCTCAAGGCTCCGATCTATCTAGATCCCTCTGCAAGGCCACTGGTCCCTCAAGAGAGTTAACAGCACCTTCCAGTTTAGTATCATCAGCAAAATTACTAAGGGTGTATTCAAATCCTGCATCCAGATCACTGATAAAAATATTAAACAGAACTGGCCCTAGAATTGAACCCTAAGGAGCACTGCTGGTGACCAGTCACCAGCCAAATGCAGCACCATTCACTACAACCCTTTGTGCCCTAACGTTCAGCCAGTTCTTCACACTGTGCACCGTGAACCCCCTCAAGCCACAGTTGGACAACGTGTCTAGGATGCTGTAAGGGACAGTATCAAAAGCCTTACTAAAATCCAGAAAAACTACATGTACTGCCTTCCCTTCGTCCACTAGGCGGTTATCATAGAAAGCTATTAAATTAGTTAGACAGGACTTTACCTTTGTGAATCCATGTCGACTCTGCCTTATGATTGTATTGTTCTTTAAATGCCTTTCTGTAGCACCCAGTATAATCTCCTCCATAATTTTTCCAGAAACTGAGGTTACACTAACAAGTCTGTAGTTCCCTGGGCCTTCCTTCATGGCCGCCTTATAAATTGGAATAACATTGGCTAGCATCCAGTCAACAGGGACCTCCCCAGATGCCCAAGATCTTTGGTAGATGATTGAGATGGGTCCTGCTGTAACATCCACTAGCTCCTTCAGAACTCTGGGATGGGTCCCATCAGGCCCTATGGACTTATGGACATTCAACAGACACAGCTGGTCCCTTACAATTTCAGTGTTCACCAACGGAAATTCAGTCATGGTCCTCCAACTCAGAGGACCAGGCAGCCCAAGGTCTATCAGTATTGCTTAAGACTGAGGAAAAAAACATTGATTGCCTCTGCCTTTTCTTCATCCCTATTTGTCAGGTGACTATCAAGTATCAATCCAACATATTCCTTAGAACTCTTCTTGCTATTAGCACACTTTAAAAAGGCTTTCTTGTTGTCTGACACAACACTGGCCAGTTTCAACTCAAATTGAGCTTTGATCTTTTGTGTTTTCTCCCTGCATATGTGAACCACAGCTTTGTAATCTTCCTGCGAAGCCTGACCTTGCTTCCAGAGATAATCCAATTTCTTTTTCCTCTTGAGCTCCAAGAGGAGTTCCCCATTCAGCCAAGCTGGTCTTCTACCCTACCTGTTTGCTTTATTATACTCTGTGTTAATTATATTGAAAAATTATATAGAGTTCATATAGTATATATTGTATTTTGCTATTTATTTTCCAACTTATTCTAGACATATTCCAACATTTTACTGTGATGAAAGCAAATGAATTATTTTGAGTAGCCATTCAAACATTCAACATTATTTCCAAAATATTTTCTTGAAATAACTCTGAAATATCTACAATTGAATTGAAATTGCTCCATTTAATGATTGTAGAGCTACTAAAGATTCTTTCACACTCACCCGAGTTCATTGTCATTTTTTTAACATATTCAATATCCAAGGATCTCATTATTTTCTTTACTTGTAGTCCTTCAATGTTTCTAGAGCAAATCTTATTTCTCATTTAGTATAAAATATTTTTGATGCCACTTATTGTATCTCTAAAATACTTTTGCCAGAGGCTATTATGATTTCAGACAAGAAACTGCTTGCTTATAAATGAAACAATTTTCTTAAAAAGACAAATAGACTGAGATGCACACCGTCATACATTCAGTAAGACAATACACTACAGTCCATTTTTCTTTGTTTCTATAATAATGACAAACACATATATGGATAGACACTATGTCTGAAATAAAAAATGCAACTGATTACTGTTTCAGAAAGGTAGCTAACAGCTTCATAGGAAACTGGAAATCCTAAAGCAGTAAAAATACATCAGAAGGAAAAATCAGAGGAACTTGATGACAGAAATTGTTTATATGTGATAAATTGGCACAGTATGGAAAATAAAAAATTAGTGCCTCTGGATATTAATACTGTACTTTCTATTTATTTGAAGTACTTTATTCTTAATAACTGAAATTGGAGGATTTAAAACAATAGTTCATCTAGTCCATTCATGAGAATGGGTAATGTTATACATTCTACACTTTCATGTGAAAACAAATAATCACAGAACAGTTCTAGAATCAAAAGTACTGTACATACCATGTCAACAAATTTTGCTACCCATCAAAATGATAAATAGGTAAGAAGCAATACATTTGAAAGCATCAAACTAAGTAAGCTACAGATGTACAGTGCTGAAAAATGCAGCCCACCATCTGAAATGCAGACAAGGGTACCATACTGACCAGCAAACTGTCAACAGATGACTGGTCCTCTTTATCTTCTTATGTCTCCATTTTTGCACATTTGTTGCTCCCTAAACCACCTTGATCCCTCCATTTCCCCACCTTTGGTTCCTCCCCTAAACATCCCATAATAAGTGATATGTCTGCTAAGGCAACACATAGGTGTTATTCCATGAAATGAGAACTGGTGGGCATGCCGAGTACAGAGAGGAAAGGAGTGGACCTGTTTCCCCATGTGTTACATGTGCATTTTCTTTCTTACTTTTTTCCTTTCTGTATAAATTGGTCTCCTGTCCTTATAAAACTATTACACAGCAAAGGATGATCTAAGATAGAGAACTGGTGTCACGCGCTGAAGCATCAAACCTTTTCTGCCAGCTACCCAAGGTAGCCACATGGTCACAGTGTCTTCCCTTGCACTCATTTATCTTTTGTCACTGCTTAGTATGCTCTATCTAAACTTCACTGAAAGGACTGTTAAGCAGTGGAACAGGCTGCCCAGGGAAGTGGTGGAGTCACCATCCCTGGAGGTGTTTAAAAGACAGGTAGATGTGGTGCTGAGGGACATGGTTTAGTGGTAGTTTTGGCAGTTAGGTTGATGGTTGGACTTGATCTTAAAGGTCCCTTCCAACCTAGACAGTTCTATGATTCTATGATTCTAAGTGTCACACAATCCCAGCATGCTCTTCCCCTGCATCCCATAATGAACCCTGTCCCCCAGGGCAGGGACTCCCTGGTCTGTGCAGTGCCCCAGAGAGCTGTGCCCAAGGACTCACGGTGCTGGGTCCCACACAACCTATGGGGCTGATGCTCTCCTGGGACAGCCTCGGGGAGGTCGGGGCAGGGGCTCCTGTCTCTGTGCTCCTGTGTGTAGGGGTGAGTTTTTTAGCACATACCCTAACACAGGTCAGCTCAGATCTGCATTTCAAGCAGTACAAAAAATTACAGCATGACCACATCACCACCCATTACTTTTAGCTCATCATTTTCCAAGTGATACGCAATGCCGCTACAGAAAAAGAAGCAAGCAACAGAGCTGGCTGTGAAATGCTATTCAAAATCAGCACCGATATACTCTTTGCTGTAATACTGCACTTGGCTAAACAGGAGAAGGGATTCAAACATTATAAATCATTTGAGAGTGGAGTACAGAGCAAAATAGATAGGAAAAGGGTCTAGCTATGTTCATGCATACCAAATATCTAGCTGAAACAAAATAGCCTGAAACTAGTCCAATAATGTTTTCCACCCACTTTCTTTAACCCCCCTCAGCTTCTGATCAATGTCTAACATTAAATAATACAAACTAAAGTCTGAAATATTTTACCAGGCTGCCTTGAACACTCTCAGACAAATTAATAATGCTGTTATGAATCAAAATTAAATGTCTCAGCTGTGATATTTGTGTTCATCAGATACATTTAAGTTCCATTTTTGACTGTCTTTTCTTCAAGATTAAAAACTGCAAACACTCGCTAACAAAATTTCCTAACCTGTCTGTGCCTTTATAACCTCAGCATATGGCATCTAAAAGCCATCAGTATACTTTAGTTCTGTATCCAGAAATATGTCTCTAAACCAGGTTACCAATTCTGTCCGCAATGTCAACAGTCTCTGTACTCTTAAGTGTTTATTAAAGAATATATGGCAGGCAGACAGAACAGCAGTCTTCTTTCTGGATATGAATTACTTATGAATGTTCATTATATAATTTTCAATCCGAAATTAGAGTTAAGGTTACCAATATTTTACAGGTTTAGTTTTTCTACAGCTTCGTGCACAGAATACCTTTTCAAGACAAGGAGAATCCTTCATGCAGAAAAACAGAGGCCTTCTAGGTTTGTTCTGCAGACGCCAGAGGATTTTTATATGTAACTCCTGTAAGTATCATCAAGAATAATTAATTATTAATTTTATATCTACAGTGCTTATCTTCCGTAACATTCCAAGAACCACACAAAGACATTAAAAACATTAAACATTAAACAATGCAACAGAAAATACAGATAAAAAACAGTCACATAAATAATTAAACCAAAATCTGAGATGTAATAAAACCTTTTTTCTATAAAGTGTTCTTGTCACCCCCTGGCTAACAAATAGAAGTTTACTGAGAAAATCTACACTCACCAGTGAGCACGCATTTCAGATCTGCTCAATGAAGAATGATAGTACATACATTGCATCTGATTATCACTGAATGACAGTTACATAACTGACATGTTTAATATACCTTTACTATGTCTCAATCTAATGCAAACAGGAAAGTGGAATTTGGAAGGATGTTTTAATCTCCGCCCGCCCGCTCACCCACTTTCCTACCTACACAATCCACTAAAAAACCAAAATCTTTTTTCTTCCTCAGCGCCCTTTCCTGATTTCTTTTCCTTTACATACTGCAGTAGTACTATTATGACAGAAGGATAATCTTTGGTGCAATTCTAGACAATTCTCTCTTATTTATTACTTCAGTGACAAAGCACAGCAATTTCCTACCACACTTTTTTCTCCCCAGTATTTTCTTTTTCTTTTTTGTTCTACTGACACTATGTGCAGCCGTTCCCTACTATGGAATTTCCTCTTTTTATGTCCATGGTATCCAGAACTCCAGGTGATAACCTGTCTTTAAGTATATACTAAATAATTGTATTTGTTGCAACAATCACATTAAATATCTTTTCTAAACTTTCACCATTCTAGCATCCCTCTGGCAAGCTTTCACTGCACAATGTTGCACTGTATCACATGCTTGAGCCTGTTGGGAGCTACTTACGTATCTTAAGAAAGGCATGAAGTGAGCAGAATAAACAATGACATCTTTGGTCATGCATCAAAGGTCCTAAACATCCAGATCTAAGGGGTAATACAGCTAGTGTTCAAATTGCTGTTTGAACGTATGCCACTCAATTACTAAGGACAGGGGAATCAAGATCTAAATTCTGCCCAACGTGACTGCTTAGCATGTCTTAGTGAGCCTGGCCTCACCGCACGTACCATGTAAAAAGTCATTTTGCCTGCGTAAAAAAGTCAGACGCTTCTGATTTTCACACACCTATAGGATTTCCAAATCATCAAACCCAAACTCTGTTGACCGGAGATGGGAGAACATTGCAGTGGTGACAGTTTTTGCTGAGAATGTCAGTTGTCTAAATCCCAGACAAACACAGCTACACACCAAGATCATCTTGACTGATCATGACTGATACAATAAAAATAAATTTAGTCACTGCGATATGCAAAATCTTGTAGCAGTAGACCAAAAACTTATTTCTCAAATTCCACTTGAAAACTAAGAGTTATATAGTACAATAGCTAAATCAGGGAATGTTGCATAAAATAGAATTCCATTCTCTCTCTTGTCTCCAAACAGATTTCAGATGTGGCCTCTAGCAGAATGAAAGGAACATTTAATAGGGAGATAACAAAATCACAGCTAATTGTGATAATGAAACATATGATCTCTGTCTCCCTGTGAACAGTGCATCTGAAAGAAGTATTCCTTTTTTTTTTTTTTATTCGGGACTGTAAATGGGTACTCTTGAATATTGCTGATATCTGTTTTTCTTGAGGAGATATTTTGTGCTAGAGGCAGCTTAGAACCTGATTTATGAAAACTTAAGCTAAAAAGTAGTCAAGACAACACCTTTCACCCTCCAGATATTTCCATCACTATATTTGCTTTACTGTATCTTTTTTGGGGTTATATTATACTTGATCTTCATACTACGGCTGTATCCTTGACTGTGAATATGTGGCAGTAACATGGTGGCACCCCAACATTTCTGGAATGATCCCCGTCTCACTCTTCCCCATCCAAACCTCATTATGTTTCACACCAGTAAAACTATTCTACTTTGAGTAAACAGAGGTAAGGAGTGAAGTGCCACCTACCTGGGGATGGCACAATGGTCTCTTCTTCTTTGTGACCTCCTTTGAAGGACTCCAACACTTGTTGAAAAGCATACGCGAGAAAATGGAAGTTTGGGAGTATATTTGTAACACTCTCCTACTGTTTTCAAGGTAAGAGAAGTATGTTAGGGCTCATCGACACCCAAGTAGGCAGTTCAGGGTCATGGTTAGGTCTAACATTTGAGTTTATAACCAGATGGACTAAGTTACGGGAATTCAGAGAATTCTACATTCTGCATTAGGTCAGGATGTTCAAAACAATTATGTGATACGAGTGAATGAGATTTGTATCCAAAGTCAAATACACATTTTAAAATATCACTGCCTATATGCTTTACACATGCCCACATATGATGTCTGTGCTTGCAAGCATTGTATATTGTATTATTCACAGTGTTATTTGTCATGGAAGACCCCACTACTTTTTTTAAAGCAAAGCAATCAGTCTATCTACAATTAGAATGAAGTCACCCGGGGGCGAAATGTAGGTGTTATTTAACAAAATACAGCTACCTTACACAAAAGTATATGACAGCGAATGAAGAATAACAAATGCAGCTGAAAATGTAGGAGGAATTTGTAATGTAATTATCAAAACTTAAATTTGATCTGCCTTGGCAAAGTGAACAGGGAACTGTGAAGGGGGAAATGCAAATACCAATAGTAGTACATTATTCCATAGAACTATTTTTGTGCGTTTATTTCTTGGAGATTCTGAGGAAGGAGTGCCTGCTTACAGATACTATAACTAAGGCATCACAGTCTAGTTTACCTTATGAAGCATCCAACAACAACAGCATGAAGGAGCACCATCACTGTCAGGTCTCCGATACACGTTTTCCACCATCACTGCTGATATCCATGTGCCTGACAGGTCAGACATTTAAGTATCTGCCTATTTCTGATTTCAGCACATTTTAAAATTCTTGGGAGTATTTAATCATAGTGATTGACTTAATGGTCCTTGCCAAGTCACTTTCATCCTTGACTGGTACCCAAATGATCAATAAGCTTGACCATGCCAAAAGCGGGGAAAAAGAGAGAAAGAAGGAGAGAGGAGAAAGAGAAAAAAAACAGGGTAAGAAAGAGAAATAATCATGGAGAGACAGGGAGAAAAAAAAAACATAAAGGGAGAAAAAAAACGGAGAGAGTGAAAGAAAGAGAGAAAGAAAAGAAGGGAAGGAGGGAGGGAGAGAAGGAGGGAAGGAATGAGAGAGGGAGGGAGGGAAAAGTAAGATGGAGGAGGAGAAGGACACTATAAGAATATGAAACAAATTGCATAATCTACAGCTTGAACCCAGAATCACTCAAAAGGTTATGGGATGCTACTATATAACAACAAAGCAACCACAATAAAAATGCAACATCAGAATGTTTGAGGGTTGGGGCGGGGGGTGTTCTATAAAGATATTCAAATCAATCCCTAGCATTAATACTATCAAATGTGCCTAAAATGCCTTAGTAGCTGAAGTACTATTTTTAAAATGCATCTAAATTACTTGGAAACCTAAGGGTCTTTGAAAATTAGGAGGAATTTGACCACAAAAATTCCTTGGGCATCCCATTTTTAACTGTAAGCATTTCTTCATTCATGTTTAACATCTAACTGATGAGCCAGAATTTCATTTTTAGAAGTAATACAGATAACTCACAGCGTAAATCTTACTGGATGTCAAACAGACATGACTTCTAACAGCATCAAAATAAGCCTCCTAAATAAGTTAGGTATTGAAGTACTGAGTAATGCAATGCATGAATTAGAAATAATAACAATAAATCTAGGTCTTCAATATCTATTTCTTAGCCTCTATAACTGATAAAGTATTTACTCCAAGGAGATTTGAGTTCCAGAGATGGAAAGCGTTCTTGAGGGAATAAGGGCAGAACTTTATTCCAAGCACATAAAAAAAAATCTGAACACTAGAAGCGAGGCCATTTGTGCTATTCTGAAAGCACAAGTCTCTCTTTTTTAAATGCTCCAGAAAAATGGGTTCCAGTTACATGCATACATACACACATAAACATATATACATGTATACAGTAAAAAGAGATACATTGGAATTCTTTTAAGAAATACAGTAGGCAGGTTCTGAACAGAGTGATTTTCACCATTACCTAAACATTATATTGCCTAAAACAGGGACCACTGAAATTTTGTCAAAAAGTTGATCCTAATGTGGCACTCACGGCCCTTAACACCAGCACAAGGCTCATACCGCTTGTGAGATCACATTCCTGAGCTGCTGCAGAGGAAGCGAACAGGCCCACCAAGTTTCAGTTACAACAGTCACTCTCCAAGACTTATGTGTCTGCAAGAGAGGGCTGTGGACAGTACACGAGGCCATGAAATATGTACTTTTGCTTCTCCCCAGTAAACAAACCTGTATGGATCCGATGGGGCTGGTTAGTGCCAGCACTTGCAGCTAAAGATAATCTCTCCTCACGCCAGCTACACGCAGTCTTACAGCTACATAGACGCGTTCAGCCGGCCATGTGCAGGGCCACGTGCTGCTAAATGCTGTTGGCCTCACTGAAACAGGGCACGGCTGGAAGTAAAGAAGGAAGGAAGGCACATGCTGCCCACCCCTATACCCACACGGGAGCAGACTCACGGCTGTGCACACTTCCTCTTCTGCATTGTGCTTCGGGAGTAAGTGATGAATCACTACCTTTCCAGATTCCTTCAACACTATTTTCTAGGATATTGTGGTACTACTGCATATATGAATATACACATAAATATATGTTCATACAAATTCATGTATGCACCTACACATATAGAAAGCCTCACATCACATCCCTGTCAAACACATCCCTTTCCACAAATGCACTCCATGAGCACAAAAAACCCACCCAGGATGTTTGACACGGGCAAACGCAAACCCCTGTGCAGACACACATGCAAAGACCCACGCTTCCGGACTGCCTGCCAAAATTTCCCAGGTCACACACTCGTGTACATGGGCGCTTCACTTCAGACTATACCCATGCTCTCACACACACGCACATGCGCACATATGCACATCCACGTAAAAACACAGACACACAAACCTCTATGAATGAGCACATACACACACGTGCAAGACAAATGTGCAGAGGCACACACATGTTGACAAGTGTAAGAACATGTGCACACATATGCACACACACACAAAATACACTTACACACAGATGCACAGAAACATGCATCACAAACACTCACACAGACACAGATGCATGCACATACACCCAAGACACAGGTGAGTGTGCACACATGCACTCACATGCACGGAATCACACAAGCACACAGATGCACACACACAAAATATGCACTCACATACATGCACACACAGAAATACAGATGCACACACAGAAATACACACGCACACGCTCACAATCACACACCACACACACGCACACCTTTATTCAACACGACAGCACATGCATACTCACAAACACATTAACACACACTCTCACACAGACACACATGCACGTGCACTCACAGCACAGACGCACACACACTGGAGCGCACGCCCACCCACCCAAAAAATGCAGAGCGAGTGCACTAACACAAGTAGGCCCTCACGGAGGCTCTCGCACCGCAGGGACAGTTCCACGCACACACGCATCCACGCGCACACACTCCCTTGCGCACAGAAACGCGCCAGCATCCCTCCCACGCATGGAACAAACGCCCCCGCACACCCCCTCGCATGCACACCCCCGCACGCCTTCCGCACCACCGGCGTTGCTTGCCCGCCCCCTCCGCACGCTCCCCCCCAGCGGAGGGAGCCGCCGCCCCGCGCACCTTGCGCGGCAGTTGCGCCGGGCAGAGGGGGCAACCCGAAAGCGCGGGGTGGCGAGCCCCGCAAGGCGGGGCAGGTGCCGGTTCCCGCAGCCCCGGCCNCGCTGCAAAGAGCCCCCTGAGCTGTGGGGCAGGGCTGTGGCCGCGCTCTTCGGGCAGCGGGGCTGCGCCCGCCGCGCTCCTGCCCGCCGCCTCCCCCGCGCCCGCGGAGACCGGCCTGTAATTAATGGCTGGGCGCAGAGCAATTAGCCTGCGAAATCCCCTCGGAGGCGCACACGCTGCCGTGCGAGGTGTGTGCCCGAAGGCGTGTGTGTGTGAGTGTGAGTGAGTGTGTGCCGGCGGTGACGATGGCAGTTCCCGAGCACCGCACGTGAATTCTTAATAACGAGGCACTGATTGTTTTTGCGAGCGGCGGCAGGATGGATGAGCCCCGCCGTATTAGCTGCCGGAGGCTCCTCCGGGAGGCTGTGGAGACCTCGCCACTGTATTATTTCTCGAGCCGTTTTCCTAGGCAGAATTGATCCTCTTGGAGGAACAGGGGGGCGGGGGGAGAATCTCAATTGCAAATACTGGTTGGAGTTTATTGGAGAGAGTGTCTGAGCTTTAAGATGCTCTTCCGTGGCTCCTGGTGGATGCTGTAACGAGCCAGGATTGTGGTGGGTTTCGGCTGTGCAGGGAGTTGGGGTAGCGGGGGGATGGGGGGAAGGAAAAGACACGATCGAGAGTAGCTGAGACTTTGTGCCCCCGTTGGAGAGATGGTTGAGTCCTCGTCAAGGTTGCTGTGGTATCCCAGAAACACCATTCACTCCGAGCTGTGACCGCGCACCATCAACAGCAACAACTCCGCTGCGCCTGGCCAAGGAATAGGAATTAGGAGCTCTCAAGAATAATATGAAAGGGATCTGCAGAGGGGAAATCCGTGCAAAGGAATCGAAATTAGCAGACTTTTGGGAAAGGGGATGTACTAAATGTGGCCGGCTGGACTTCATCCTGGTGAAGAAAATGGAGATTAAAAGTGGATTTACATTTTGGAACCTCGTCTTTTTATTGATGGTTTCGTGTGTGAAAGGTAGGGTAGTATTCGAGGGGTATATTTTTTAGGGGTCCGTTTGCTTTCGGTCAGGGGCGTTGCAAGCTCTCGCCTTATACCAAGGTGTATTTCAAAATATATTTTTCTCTTTATTTCATATTTTTACACTGGGTACTTTGCAAGGGAAAGATATAAACGATCGCTAAAGCGGGGAGGAAAGAAGGAGTTGATTCAGAGCTCTCTTCGGAGATAGGAAATGTATTTGCTTGCCAGGCTTGGCGTTCAATGCAGTGACTGAGCTGGGGCTCAATAAATATTCTTGCAGTATGCTCAAACGGAGACGTGAGTTGGTTCCTATAGCCTCTAACTAGTGTGTATTCAAGCAAATCCCACCGGGTGACTTTTTTTAAGGTGATGATGATGGTAGTGTGGGGGGGATTACCTACATTTCTGGTTTTCGGTCGAGCAACGGGCTCTTTGCGGGAATGCCTATATCGATGCACTTATTAGTTTAACCCGTTGCGTGGGGAAAGTTACGGAGGAGCCCAGCGTGTGCGTAGCCGTCTCACAGCCCGAAATGCGCTTCACGCTCAGCTGTTTGTATGCATGCGGGGCTCCCCGGCTGCCGGCAAGGTACGTTAGCAATTCAGCCTTGAAGGCATGGGCTGCCGCTGGGTGCAAAGATCGACACCTTTTCTCTTCCCTCCTTTGGTCCCTTTTCCCTGGCGTATGTGGGGAGGGTTGGGTTGCGGGTTTGGTCTTTTTTTGCTTTTTCTTTTTTTTTTTTTTTTCTTCCCCCCGAGGCAGGGACTATTTTGCTTTCTTCCTGCTTCTGTGTTCATGAAAGGAGAGCAAAAAGGAAACCTCTAGTTAGCGGCACAAATATCTCCGCTAAGTCTGTGCTTGCAGACAGTTAAGGGAAATGCTACACCCATAGAAAAGAAGAAATATGTGGCTTGAATAATGTGCACCTTCAAAATTACACAGGCATCGCTAAACGGTGAAGTGCTGATCCCATCACGCGTGCCTTCAGTAAAAGGATCTATTCTGCAACTCCCCACAGTTGGCTGCCTACCCGAAATAATCTCCCCTTGTTTGTGGCCAGTGATTAATACCTGATTAATCACCCTTTTATCCCCCTCCTCATCCTCATCCCTCCTCCCCGCCACACTCATACACTCCCAGAATATTTAGTAGACGTTATCGATCCTCTCCGAGTTTTTAGACTTGGTTATCGCCTACAGAGGTTGCCTGCGCGGGTGGGAAGGTGGTGTGTTGGGGGGGCATTCAAAGGCGTGCCTTCCCAAGCTGGCTCTGCCTTGGATGAAACAGTTTATTGTAGAGCTTTGCAGCTGCTTGTCTCCCCATTTGCATCGCCGAGGAAAAGAGAATTCGTGTTTCACGGAGGGCTGTCGAGGGTTTTTACCTCCTCCCATGTTATCCTGACACGGGGGATCCGAGGGGAAGGGGCTTGCCTGTGCTGTTGATGCACATTTTAATTACAGGCAGCTTCTCCCTGACTGCGTCCATTGAAGCGAGCTGCTCCCTGCGCTTTGCCCCGTTCTGGAGAAGGTCTGCCATCAAGTGCAACCCGGGGCTTTGGGGGCATTTCTTTGGGTTAAGCCCCTGTCGTTAACGCGTTCTCTATGCCGGGTGCGATCATTTGCAAGTCATGGGCTGGCTGCCTTCGAGGCGCGCCGTGCCGTGCCGCTCCGCGGCGCTCCGCGGGCGCGGTACGAAGGCGCTGGAGCTAACGGGGTGGCTCCGGAGCCGCTGCTGAAGCAGCTGCTTTGTGAGCAGGAGTCGCGGGGCGGCAGCATCCTACAAAATTAAAGGCTCTGGCGGTTCTGCCCGCGTCGCGATGGCCGCGGGAGCCGTGCAAGTTTCCACAGCACCTGTTGAGAAGCCGCTTCGCTCGCCCTCGGGGCGATGTGTGTGTGTGGGGAAACACTGGATACTGAGGGCAAAAGCTGGGATGATGCACCCAAAACAAGCCCCAAAAAGAGANGGGCTGTGCAGTGCTGGCCCTTTCTTTTCCTGCCCACATACAGTCCCAGAGAGATGTTGTGAAGCGGTTTCCTCTGTCTTGTCACGGCCTGAGTTTCCCAGGTGCTGACTCCAGCAGTTTCCATAGATTTCCCTCGGACTAAAGGATTCTCCCAGCAACTGTGAATCCAGTAGGTCAGATTTTACATCCTGGATGCAGGCTCCTTTAGGCAGCCAACCTCCATAGAGCTGGCTTAGACTCACTGCAGCACTGGGCTTTCTGGGCATTTATATTTAGTTCTGTCCCCAGTCTCGTGAATGAATACGTTCCACCTTGATGTACGTTCCCATTGTGTCAGTGCACACTTCTGCTCCCAGAACCCTTGGCAGAGGCAAACAATGAATGAATACCTGCCCATTTAAAACATTCCAGATGTTTGGAGCAAGGTGACTCACCAGATCCTGCATCTGCTCTACCATTGCCTGGCAAGGCCCTTTCACCACACCCCACCTCCAGAAGCCCTAGCTTACACCATTCTTTGCTTAATCATGCCTACTGAATAGTCCAGCACCACATCATAACACCCAAACAGTTGCTGAAGTTCCTGTCATCCAGACCACTTCCACAGCTTTATTTGATATATCTGCCTCTCAGGCCCTTTCTGCTTTTGTCATTGTCCTGTCGACATTTCTCCAGTCTTGATCCACAGTCATTCCACTGTTACAGGTGTCAAACTATCCCAGGGTGCTCGCAGAGCCATTTTCATATCTGATTAATTATGCACTCCTTGTATATATCCATGTAGAAAAAAATATCCTTCACATTTATCTACAAATTCATGACTCTTTGGAACCTTGCAACAATATTGGGAGGGTTTAGAAAAGGGAGAAGAAAGAATGAGAAAATGGAAGGAAATTGTCAGAACTGTCAGGGAAGGGGTGATAGTAAGAGCTGAAGTAAAGCGGAATTGTACCTTCTTCAGTTAAAATCTTTAACTGCTCACACAATATCTCATTATGCCATGGATCAATCTCCAACAAAATCCTCCTTGGATAGACATGGAGTAAAAAAACATTGAAAAGTGAGAGAAAGCATAGAAGGCATTAAAACAAACAAACAAAAACTGACAAAAAAACCCTCAACCCAACCCTTAGAAAATGCCAAGCAGGGTCACTTCTGGCCAGCTATAGGGGATGATGGATGCTGTGCTCTTCCCTTCTTCCCTTTAGATGGGCAAGACACCTAGGAAAAGTTCTTCCCCTTCTCCCTCATCCTGCCAAGGGAGAAATGAGAAGCACCATTTAGGCACAGGAGGTACAAACCAAGCTTGAAGAAGCAACTAGTGGAAACCTCCACCTTTCAACTCCCTTTACATGCAAAAAGAAAAAAAAAAAAAAAAAAAA
>VUYV01000056.1:3993043-4053048 GCA_008711295.1 Anarhynchus alexandrinus | reverse complement strand
AAAAAAAAAAAAAAAAGAAAAAAATTAGAAAATGCTTGCAATCTGTGGAAGCAAACCACAGAGGAAATCAGGCGAAATGACCAGAGACCACAAGACTCCTCCATCTCTTCTGTTTAGCTGTCGCTCCAAGACAGAGAGCAGAGAGCACTAAAGTCTGTTCTTTTGTCTGCCAGGCTAAAATGAAGCTTTGACTCTGCCGTTGTTCCTCTGTTCCCCTGTTGCAGTTGTGACAAGCAGAACAAGGGCAGCTTTCAAAATAAAAGGGAGATGAAGCAGAGAGATTTTAAACGGCTCATTGGCAGAAGAAGTGATGAGAAAATGGAAAGGATTTCCATTTTCAGTGATGGGTACCTGGCATGTAGGAATATTTAGCAGGGACAAAGCGTGCCCTGCTTCTTTCAGCCACCTCTGCAGTCTCCCTTCTCCCCTGTTCTCGCCTCAGCCCCTCTCCCTTCAGGGTCCCCCAGCCCCTCCCCACCGCTTCCTTCTCCAGTCACTTATGGGGTTACTGGCGGATGGCTTTTCTCGGTGGGGGACGGGTGGCCGCAGCGAGGTGCTCGCCCTGTGCCTGAAGTGGAAACGGTTGGGCGAGGAACAACAGTAGGTTCAGGTTTCCTCATTTCCAGATGCTGCCTCTGCTGCATCTTTGTGCGTGTGTGTGTGTGTGCGTGCGTTGTGTATGCGTGTGTGTGTGCGCACGCAGGGGTGCAGGAGACACCGAGTACCGAAGGGACGGCGGCGTCTTTCCTTTCCAACTCCCCCGCACACGCTCAGCTCCTCTGCGGTGCCTCTTTCCCACCGGCTCCCGCAGATCACACGGGGCTTCTGCCCTCTGGGCCGCGCACAGCACCTAAGCCATGTTTTTCAAGCTAGACAGTTCTGCAGGGTTGCAGACAAAGTTACACCCCGCTCACCCCCGCCCTTCCCCTTCAGTTCGGGGCTAAAACCAGGCTCCCCTCCGCCCTCCGCTCAGCGCACGGCTCCTCCTCCTCCTCTTCTGCAGGGTAGAGATGAAGAAATACACAAGCCCTCTCAGCATCTCCAACGGGGACCGCTTCTTCCTCCCCTGCCCGGTGGCACTAAGGACCCGCAAAGGGCACAGAGGAACGTCGCCCGCAGTCTCCGCTCTTTCATTGCGGGAGGCAGCAGCGGCAAGGCGGAGCCGGCCCGAAGCGGCGGCATCCCGCCGGCAGGCTTCACCCGCGCCCGGCCCCGGCACCGGCACCGGCACCCGCCCCGGCACCGGCACCGGCAGCCGCCCGAGGCGGCCGCAGCCCCAGGCGGTCCTTGTTAATATACTCTTGCCTCGTTTGGCTTTGCTTTCTTTAGCTCGGTGACCCTTGCAAGTCTTTTGCTTGCAAGTCTGAGACAGCATTAGGGTGGTTTGTTTGTTTGTTTATTTGTTTGTTTTTTAACATACAGAAATAGCCCCTCACTCCCTGAGCGCAATGAGCCCGTTTCTCCCTGGAGTGGGCTGGGGGCTCCAGGCAGGCACACAGGCTGAAGAGGTACTGGTTGTATCTTCAGCTCCGTTATCAACATCTCGACTTGCAAGCACCAGCCCACGAGACCTAAAGAACTCCGTGGATGTGTTTTCCAACCCATCCTTTTCCAAAACCCCTGTGCAATAAACATAGCAGAAACTTACAATCTACCTGGGCTTTTGCTTGTTTGTGGGATTTTTTTTTTCATTTGGTTTTGAGGAACAAGTCAAGTAGGATCAATTGCCCATCTAGTTTAGTGCCCTATATCTCCAACGGTGATTATTAGCAGCAGTCAAGAGAAAGATATGAGAAACCCAGCAAGTACAGAGTGACTAGCACATCACCCTGGATTTCAGCAGCCAGCAGTTTTGCGTCTCCCGAGCTAAAGGCTGCTTTTGGAACATTATACTTTAAGAGGCATGAACTGACCTGTGCTCCACTCATTTGTCTATTGTCTCCCTTCCCTTCCCTTCCCTTCCCTTCCCTTCCCTTCCCTTCCCTTCCCTTCCCATGCATTCATATGCATCCTCCATCCTTTACACACTGCATCTGGCTGAAAGCACTGAATAGTATGAAAGCTTGCAATAAAATTGGCTTTATTATACCCAGTGCTGTTGATGTGCTACGTAGGTCAACCCCAGAAATTTGAGATTTGTAACCATTGAATGCACATGCATCTAATAAAGAGAGAAAAAAGCACAAATTTGTTTAGAGAAATTTTAAAAGATTTTGAAATATCCTGTGAGGACGGCTCTGTTTGCATGACTGTAACACTCTTTCAGAGAAAAGGTTATGAAGAGTAGCGTAGCCTTGTATCCTTCCTTTTTAAAAACAAGTATCTCAGACACTATCTGACTTTCAGCAGTATTGAGCATTTCTGATTCCAGCTCGCTCCAGTAAGAGCCTGGGGAACGAGTTAGCACCTGTGAAGCAACGCCTAGTGACTCCATCATTATAATGCTGGGACAGAGAGATAGCATAAGTCAAAGGAAAACATAAAATAAATTACAATTATATGTAAAATGTTCATTCTGTAGAATCTAATAAGTCGGAACAGGTAGGAATACGAAAGGTTTTATGATCTGTTGCAAAAAATGTTTTTTTCCTTCTCCACTAATAGAAAACTTCAATTCTAATTCAATGGGGTTGTGACATTTCAGACTCAACTTCTTGCTGATGAGTATCATTTGGCTTGTATTTCCGGACATAATGGTTAAGGTTCAATGATAGAACAGAGCCTTTGTGGGAAATTATCTTACGAAGTTACTCTGAATCAATCTCCCAGGAAAGAACGTCAGAGAACAGACAACTTGGTCTAAGGTGGTGTTTTTTTTCTTAGACCCCTATAACTTTAAGGGAGCTTTTACTACATGAGGTATTTGAATAAGCAATATTTAAGTAACAAATCAGAGAGGCATGTGATAAAAGTAGTTATTACAACGCTATAAAACTTACCTTACCACTTTGATTTAATAATTTTCACGCTAAGATTTATTGAAAAATTCCAAAACTCTTATGAGCTTTAAACACGCATCCTTCAAACAACTTCACAGAAGAATGTTTCCTTCTCAATGAAATTGTATGGTTTCTCTACAAAAAGAGAGAATCTTTGCATTTATCAAAAATTCAAGGTACCCAACAGACCTAAATGGAAGACCGCATGATATGTAATGTATAGGATATCACCTGCCTCTTAAAAATAAAAAGCCTAATAGTACTAGGAAATGTTGAATATCTGCTTCCCAACATCCGACTTTTCTTTTGGGAAATGAAATGGATGAGGATATCAGACAATGAAAAAGACTTATTAAAATAAACGTGCACTCACACACACAGACAAGCCATGTTTTTGTAGATATTTACATTTAGTTGTTTACTTTTCCTGGGCAGATTTGTATTCACGGTCTCACCGCCTCGTTCTTATAGATAATGTAAGGCTTACTATGGCTTCATAATCCTGGCATTGCAAGTGCCGAATACCATTGTAATGTCAAAGAAGAAAATGGGGGAAACTCATCATCTCCTTTCCAGTATCTGAAATGTTAGGTGGATAAGCTTATAGATTTAGGAACAGTGTTACTCAGAGGGAGAGCACCTCAAAGTATTGGGGAACGACATACACGGGATTCCACTGGGACTGGTGCTGTTGTAGAAAGTCATTGTCAAAGAGCAAGCACAGACAGAGAGACGGCTGCCCATTTTCCCTTGGATTCTACAAAATGCATCGTAGCATCGTATAGTATTCATATTGTATCATAGAAATAAGGTGAATAACAGTAAGTAACTTAACCACAGAAGGATTCATGGGGTGATGAATTCTCACCTCCGGAGGCCTGTAAATAACACAGATTATCTTTGCAATAGGACTAAAGGAATCTGGAAGCTTGAGGCAGAAATGACTGAGTAATTTAATTACATGGATTATACAGATGATGAATCACTACTTCTGACCTCGAATTTTATTTTATGTTTCCTATATCTACATATCTTGTTAGTTTTATATCTTTATGCATTGTAACTTGTTTGATTTCATTCTCATGGAATTGTGTATACACATATGTGTACACATACTGTTATAATATGGACATATAAAAATTATATCCATATATTTGGTTACGTTCTGAAGAAATTCAACAGACTGCATTGTTAGCTTACAAAGGTGCAGGTAACAACTTGAAATGTATGTGCTTCCTTAGCAATTCATTACCTCTTCATTTATTGTGTATTCCCAATCTCAGAAGGAAGTTCTGCTATAATAACTGATTTCACTAACAAAACAAAGAGTGCAAGTAGTGTTAGCAAGCAAATGTTAGGAGGAAAGCTTGATGAAAAGAAAAAACACCAGTTACTAAAAACACTAATAAGAACTGATTCTAGCACATTAAGAATTAACTGCCACAATTATTTATGCCCACTGATTTAGGAAAGTTTTACCAAATATAGTTTCTATAAAACTGTTTTTAGTAGAATAAAACCCTCTCATCACCTTTCTAATGCAGAAAAAAATATTTCTGTGCTATTTTCTGTTTTATTTTAATACTGGTATTATCATTTAAAGAGGCTGACATATCACATCTCAGAGGTGCCTGTATTTCAGTGGCAGTTAAAATGATCCCTCTGTGATCATTATCTTCTTATAGAACTGTTTTCAGGCTCAGCAAGTGGATATCTGCAAGTGTCGTTTGGAGTCCTTAGCTGAAATGAGCTACATAAATGCCGAGTATGGATCTTCTTCTCCTTTCAACATAGCGTTGAGATGGAGCTACTTGAATTACGAAACCTTTCCTCTGTTATTTAACCTGGTCCAGAGGGAAAACTTCACATTCTACTATAGTTAGCTTTCTTGATTGTTGTGCAATTTTCTTTGGGAATCAAAGCTTAGTCTAATTAAAACTTATCTTTTAAAAGCTTATACTAAAAGTTGCATTTTTGCTTCTGTAGATCAGCTTTGATCCAAAGATGAATGAAAGTTATAAAACAGGATATAAAATGAACTTCTAAACTGCCTGTTCGTGAGCCCAATGAAAGCAACAGCAGAGTCCAGAATAGGACCTTTAAGAGTAGATTTGCCTCCGCTTCTTTTCATACCGAATTTTGAATTACAGTTTTCTGTACATATATTTTATTTGACTTGGAAATATAAATTATAACAGAAGCCATGTATTTCACAATACACTAGAAATTTTCAACAGAAGTGCTCTTTGAAAAACTCACATTGCATTATAAACCTAAAGATTTCAAAAATAAATTGTTTATGACTCTGTTTAAGGAAAGTAAATTATATATTTGGATACAGTCAGAAAATTCTCTGTCTTTCTACAATTTATTAATGATCACATCAGCACTTCTGGGGATCAGTCCACTAGATTCAACGTAATGGTAGTATGCTAACACAATGTCAGCTGTAGTCCTTAAAACCACAGAATACTCATGCTTTTTGTCAGAACATATGCTGAATTACAACCAATTTACAACCTGGTTTCAAGATTCCTTATTAAATATTTGTTCTCCAGTAAAACATTTTGGAATTTGTGGAAGGCTACTAATAGTTACAGAGGAACTGAGAAAATAGATTTCAGTTTAGAATGCTTTCAGATTTAATTATTAATGCAATTTGGTTCTACTTTTATTGGATTATCATATATTCCAGATACGTAGTTACATTGAAAATGCTGAATTAGATAGCAAAACCAAAGCACAAAAATAGGGACGTTTCCATATTAATTTTATTTTATTTATCTTTTGCTAGCACAGTCGTTGTATTTGCCACCATCTCAGAGTCCAAAAATGTGTAATATACTGAGCCAAAATCACAAGAACTAACATACTGGAAAACAAGGGTCCAAATCCTGACTTTTGGAACACCTACCTGGTTAACCAAAGGTGGAGGGGAGAAAAGAATAGGTCTTTGGCCACCTCACATAGTCAAGTCAATCAGTTCTTTGGTAAAGGATGCATGCTTTTTTCATGAATCTCCAGGTGCGTGTGGGAACACAGACACACACACACATGCAACTGTGTGTGTGCACACCAGTGCTTGTGGTATCAGGAGGCATCGGCAGCTGTGTGCTCTATCAAGAAGAACCTATGCTTAATTCATGACTGTGCTCATCTTGTGTGTTTTCCCTTGAATACATCTATGCTAAAGGGTACTTATACTTGGATCATATGACTACTGCTACTGACTTTAGCAGTTCTTGTCATGTGGCATGGCAGTTTTAATGACCACAAGAGTAGAAATACATATAATTCATAATTCTAATGAAAGGGCAAGACATTTTCTTCAAAATCTTTACATCAATATAGTGCTCACAAAAGTGCTTATCTGATTAGTGAATTTTCATCAGTCTAAAGTATTGAAGTAACATGATACAAATTGTACCTTATCAAGTGAATGTTTTAGCAATACTCATGGCAACCACCCTTCCCTCTTAGGACTATAACTAAAATGCCTAAGGTTTTTACAGCATTCACATTATTTACTAAATATGAAATCCTTTCATATGAAACTGCTAAAAGATTTTCTCTTCAATTAGACCCTTCACTAAAGGGTCTTGGAATTGAGAAAAAAATCAGGATTTTACATTTGATGGGCTTGAAAAATATCCTCTTACAGTCAAGAGAGGGCAACTGACTGCTCAGTCCTCAGTTTCTTGGTGTGATCTTCAACTTTTAAGTTGAAGATTTTTTTAAAAAAGGGCATATCGTTACCTACTCCTTTCCACATTACTGTTCAGCATATCTACCACTTTCATTCAGAATTCTTCTTTTCAATAGCTGCTCCTTTCTGCAAGCTTTTTTGAAGGGGACAATCATTTCCCGCACACTATCCACGTAGTTATTAGGTTGAGACTTCGGTAATATCACCTCTTTACCCTTTATTTCAATCTTGGCAACTCCTTCCTGGGAAAATAAAGTACCTCTGACATTTGGGAAAATATTTCTGTAGAGGCTTTTATAGATTCTATTTAATGAACTTCCATATATCCTAAATGCAACCATATTCTCCTTATAGCAATTATAGACATCTTGTAAGAATGTGAAAGCTATTATACTTCTTCAGTGGCCAAATTTTCTACCCAAGTATTTCATCATTCTTGAGAAAGTTTAATTTTCAGCCCCTTTCCATGGAAAGAAAAATAGCATCGACACTAGACTAGCAATAGCATCTCTGTGTTTTTCATAGAGGATACAGTGCCAACAGAATCTCCCATGTCTTCTCATGCAAGGATAACAAGTTTCCCCTGACAAACAGGTGAGACATATTTTATTGGCATTTTTATTGTCAGCAGTAGAAAGTTGCACCAATCAACCATATAAGACACAGTGATTTTTGTAAACATCCTGACAAACTTATGCTTCTTAAAGCTATTTATCTGAAATAGCAATGAGCAACAGAATCAAGGTTTAATATAGAATGAGTTCAACAGCATTGGTGACTCCTGCGTGCCTGCCTCCATAATTTTCCTGAGGATATGCTTCCAAAATTCCTAAATCCCTCTAGTATGACAATTGCAGGTCATTGAAATTTGTATGAGTTTCTACACTAATTTGAGCTAGTTTTAAATTAAGATACCCATAAAAAACCCACTCTCCTAAGCTCTGTGTATATATTTTTACTACACTCAAATTGTAGCTCATCAGCTAGCTCCTGTAATTTTTCCCAATTTATCCAGCCTCCTCTGCACTTCTGGGCTCCCTTCCCAAACTCTCTTCCCACTCCACAAGTACCACTGGAGAAGCCCCAAAAACATAAAGCCTGCAGTAAAATATAGAAAGTTCTCTTCAGTTTCTATGCCATTTGTGAAGTCCCTTTTGTGGTCCAAAGTAATAACCACGTAAGGGTAATCTGTTAGGAAATGAAATATCCTCCCGGGTTGATGGTTATAGGTTAGATTTACTAACTTTTTCAAGATGTTCTTTGGATTTTAAATCACCTGCAAGAAGGCAAGATTGGACGAGTGGATTTTCAGTTACATTTGTTTTAATTCTTCAGTCTATTGTGCCTGTCTACATGATTAATTTTGGTAACAAAAATAATACCCCTTCACCCCAAACAAACAAACTTCAAAATACGTGATTAAAAAAGGTCAAAATCTATTAGACATAAAAATAAAATCCTTACTTGCATACAAATAAATACTATAGAATCTGATGGTTAAAATTTGGATACTTGGTATATTTTGGAAATCCAAAATGTATTTTCTCTGTTTTTCAAGCTCCAATGTATGAAGTGAAACTGTCCATGTGACATGGTAAGGGATCTAATATTACTGCTGTATCTGATATCATTATTCTGGGATGACCAGAACAGACTAGTCAGGACTCTGCATACTACAAAATATTGTAGATTAATAAAAATAAAAGAAATAGAAAAGACAGAAAAAAAATCACGTAGGGCTAGATTTGTAGGGATTCTGTTACTCACTTGTTCCAAGATTGACTTTGAGTATTTCAATGAAATCATGAGAGTTTGCTATGTAGCTGACTTGTGAAACGTACTGTTCCAAATTGCTCCCTTTGGGGCCTCTTGTACTGGTCACCTCTTTGAAATCCATTGACAGCTGAGTTAACACAAATGTCTAATCTAAAGAGTCAGAGTGTGCTACAGATATCAGCTAAGGAGAGAATCTGCTTAGCAGAACCTCTGTAATTATTAAGAAAATATGAATTGCCTGATAGAATCTAGGGTAAGCCTGAGGTGACTATAAAGAAAATGGATCATTTATTAAAAAATGCAGTACACAATACAATAAGCATTGTATTGAATCATTGTTAAAGAATTTGCAGATATTTCTGAAGATATAGCTTAGTTCATGCTACCTGAGATGTTTTCTGAAGTAAATTTTCTTCATTCTTAAAAGTTATATTTCTTTGCATTATTAAACCAGTACAGAGTGTCCTGTAGGTGAACATCCTCTGTCCAAACAGCTTTGGATATATTTAGTTGATCAATTGTTTTCTCCTCATCTGCTTCCTCCTTGCTTCATTTGCACAAAGTTTATTTGCACCATCTCTATTGTACCATACTTTTTTGTGCTTTTAATTCACAGACTGCTCAGGGCTACGTTTCTATTCTTCATCTCGCACACTTGGATGACTGTGCATTTTTTGAGCAGCTGTATCATTGATTTTTCCTGTTTGCCCATCTCTTATCAGTATCTTAAATATGCCCGTTATCTACTTGAATATCCGTATTTTACAATCTCAGTGTCTTTTTTTTTTCCTACTTAATACTATGTTTCTGTCTCATTTCTATTGATAGCTCAATGTTTCTACTAGTGTTTCTACTTCAAGTTGCTTGGTGGCTGTAAGTCTTTCCATTCAAAGATTCTTACTTCTCAAGTGAGAAGTGTATTTTTGAACAAGAGTGATCATCCATTCAATTATAACCTTATTGAAATATTTACTGGTAGATTATTTTAAAGCTTGTCCCCACTGAAATGAAAGGAAGATTTGTCATTGACTTTTAGCAGAACAGAGCAGATTGTTGTAACAAACAAAATACTTCCTTTCAATGGAGTTTATTTAGGATGTGACAGCTCTACAAAACTGTTCATACCATGCATGGGACTAAACTGATGGAACTGAAAAACTGTAACCGTTGAACTGCATCAGATACTTTTTGACAAATACCGTAAAATGGTATTAGAACTAGTGGGCTAAGTAATTGACGCTCTCAAAAACCTTACAGGCTTTGGTCCATTTCTGTTCACTGTCTTATGATGGTAGTTAAGCAAGTCCTAAAAAAAATGTTTCAGACTTGAAGATTACTATCAGGTTTTACTATAGTTTTTGAATCCTATTCTAACTCATCATTCATTTATAAAAATATCAGGAGAAAGACTGGAGTTACAAGATGAGTCGAAATTCTAAAATACATTTTAAAGCATAAATAATTTCAAAACTTTAGAAGTCAAGAGTTTATTAACCAATCACATTTTTTTAACTGTGATTTGGTCTAGAAGTTGGCAGAAATACATGAGAAACCCCAAGAGTTTAAAGTTTCTGGCTGATCTCTAAATCAAAAACAGCTGAGCAGATTTAAATATTTTGTGTAAACAAATTTGCATCCAGGCTGCTAATCTGCATGCCAACTTTCAGTTTGACATTTTCTGAAATGATGGAAAAATGCTAAGCCCTTAATGCTAAATGGAGTTCATAATGGAAATGCTGACAGACCCATAATTACCTGTATTGTGATTCTGCTGAAAGCTTCTTTATCTGTCTAATCTTTCACAATGGAGTTAAATATATAAATTCTTGAAAGGAGGAAAAAATGAACTTTATGTTGGAAATGCTGAACTGTAGCAATGCTGTATTTTCTTCCAGACATCCACTTACGGAGGTAGCAGTGACAAAAAATTATTTGAAATAATATGTAACATTTTCTGTGGAACTGAAAAAGCAGCCAGTGATGCTTAAAAGTTTAACTTAACCCAATTTTTCAATCTTTTTGAGTCACCTTTCTGGTAAGGAATGAGTAAACAGATCCAATCAACCATTTTTAATGGCAATGAGGAATTGTCGTAGAAGAAATTTGTCATTGACTTGACATGGCAAAAAAATCTCAACCAACAACAAGTACAGAAATTAACATTTCACTGCCCTAATACGGACCACCCGTGCTAAAATATTCTGCACTGGGGGTAGAAGGAAATAAAGGATGACATGTTTAGAAAACTTCTCCAGAAAATAAAGTGAAATAATAAGAAAAATGAGAGAAAGGAAGTTATCTGGACTCTGTAACCAGGAAACCCTATAATTTAGAAATTCCATTAACTGCCAACTTCAGAGTCTTGAAGTTTCTCTGGAAGAGCTGTATTTTCGGTGCCTTTTTCATTCTCTCCATTAAAATCTTCCCATTTGTCCAGTCTATAACCACCTGAAAAAAAAAGACAGCATCTGCTCTGCAGAGACTGCTTAGGATGGATGACCCAGATGTACCAGCCTTACTCCATCTCCGCACAATCTCTGTGCACCAGCCAGGGCACACAGCTGTCCCTGCAGAACAACTATCACACATCACAGGAGCCCTTCATTGAAACACAATGTCCTCTAGCATTTCTGGCCTTTGTGGTTTGCTGTGAGGATGAAATCTGTTTCTCCAAGGCTCCTACAGCAAGGAGTGACAAAGCTCAAAGAATATATCCTGAGGGAAAACAGGAATATACCCCTCCGATACCTTCTTTCCAAACTGCCGTCTTTTCGAGAGAGAGCCCTGGACTTTCAGTTTCTGCTTATAAAGCAGCTCCTTCAGTTCCAAGATCAGCTCTTTGCCCATCTCTGCCTCTTCTTTAACATCACTCTGCCCTTCTTGACATGAAGGGATTAGGACTCCAGGCAGTGCTCAAGATATGGGTACATCAGGGTTTTCTGTTACGCTTTGTCTTACTCTCTTTGTCTTACTCTTCCTGATTGTGCTTAATATTATGGGAGTGGGGACTTAATTGCCATGGAACACAAAGTTGATGATTTCAAAGAAATGTCAGTGATGACTCTGAGATCAAAACTTTAATTTCCAAGCTCAGCATCATGCAGGTATCATTTAGATATATTTTCCTGTATGCATATTAATCTCTAAAACTTGCCTACTTACACATTTGCACACCAACTCATTTTGTGAGGACATTCTGGAGTTCCTCAACATTGGTGCATCATTTGATTACTCAAAGGATCCTAACATCATTTCCAGTCTTGCAAATTTCACTGCATACTCCTACTCCACCAGGCATGGAGATGTGGAGGAAAACTGATCCCATCACTGATGCTACAGCACCCCCACTTTTGATTCTTCCTCAGCTGAGCAAGTAATCATTCAACCTTATCCTGTTTCTTATCCTTCAACGAGCTTTGAGTTCATAAAAGGATCTTTCCATCTGTCCTGTGGTAACTTATTTTCTTTAATAACCTTTAGTGGGGGGCCTTGTCAAAAGGTTCTTGTATGTTGGCAGTGACTAAATTTTAAAAGATTAATTATTCTGATTAATGGATCTCTACCTAGAATTTCCTTTTCCTGGATGGCAGCTTTAACCAACGATATTTAGTGGGAGTAATATTCTGTCTGTCTGACACCTCCTTTCACAAGCTTGAATACAAAACTATAGATCCAGAAGACAACAGTGAATAAGAACTGTAGCTACTATGAAATACGGAAAAAAATTAGTTCAACTTCTTAAGGTGTTTGGGAGAAATGTTGAAGGCTAAAGCATGAAGGCCCAATACAAAGTCAGGCTTGTAATCACAGTTTCACAGGGGTGTATAAATGAAGTAAGAGTGCAAGCCTACGGACAGAGTTTCCAGTGTGCTTCTTTCTTGACAGCTCCCTATTTGCAGCCCAAAGAAATCACAGCCCTTAGCACATCAGCTGCTGTTAATGCTAGTGGAGTTAAATTCTCTTATGCATGAAGTATGTGGAACATAGGACCTAACCTACATTTCGGAACTCCAGTCTTGGACCTCCTATCTTATGGTTTAGCCACTGAAAGGAGGGTAAGAATCCATCTCAGCTTTGTAACATCTGACTTACAAGCACACAACCTCACTAAGTCAAGCCCTAAAATCACTGGAGAAGAAGGCTGCCTGTATATGTTGCCTTCTCCATTATGCAGAAGAGTCATAAATATTTGTGGGCTAAATCAGAATGCTTTACATGGTACTTCTGAGGTAGGATGAGATTGTTTAGTACTTTAATAGCAGACTTAAAAAATGTATTTCTGGAGTTGCAGGAAATGGTGCTGATTCTGTTGGAAGCACTTTTCTTTCCAGAATTTAAACTGCTATTCCAAGCGAAGTGTAAGAGACACTGAGCTGTTGCAGTTGCCATGTTCCATATTAGACGTTGCTGGCATGTCTGGTCCTGAAAGATTGCATGGTATTTTTCACAGAATATTGTTATTAGCCTTCAGCTGCTGGCTAAATTCCAATTTGGATAATTACAGCCTGCTATCTAAATTCTCTAAGCAGAGTATGTTAAATAACCTTCCACACTTCCTTTCCTAATCTTCTGAGGGGCATTTCTGAGATTTATTAAATAATAGTTCTGCTTAATCTAAAAGGTAACTGCTTCAAAATGCTAGGGGAAAGTGACTGTTTAGAAGGTGTGTTGACTACTCAGTGCTGAGTGATAAATTACACAGCTGCATTGGTGGTGCTTGCCATGTAAGAGTTCCTTAGCACTGTACAAAGACAAAAGGAAACTACCCCCTTATAAAGATAGCTGCAATTTAATTTAGAGTTGGTGGAAACATTTTAGATAAACAATACAATATGTCCTACACAAGAAGACCAGTATCAGCCTGGAGAAATCTACATGGAAAGTTCTGGCAAAGATACAAGATTCTGAAGGTCTAAATAAAGATTTCTTATTCAAGATGAAGGATAAATACACACAACTGTAGTACACAGGAGAATGTAGAAAAGTGTAAAGCTGTGCAAAACTGAATTTGTCTCAGATATGAAAAAAATCAAAGGGGTAAAATTGGTCAGTTGGATCAGTCATGAAGCCAAGTCTCAGTTTTGCAATAAATGGATGAAAAGGAAATGTTTCAGATATAGTTGAGTAGAACATTTTGCTAAACACATACTAGTGCAATGTTTTGTTTCAATGCGAAAAGAGAAGAAAAGAGAAAAGAAGAGAAAGAGAAAGAGAAAGAGAAAGAGAAAGAGAAAGAGAAAGAGAAAGAGAAAGAGAAAGAGAAAGAGAAAGAGAAAGAGAAAGAGAAAGAGAAAGAGAAAGAGAAAGAGAAAGAAGGAGAAAGAGAAGGGAAGGGAAGGGAAGAGAAGAGAAGAGAAGAGAGAAGAGTATTAAATTTAGGTTCAATATTAATCACATAATTGTTCAAAGTGTTTTTAAACAGTCCTAATTATTGGAGTAGTTTAAGGATAATTTGTTGAGATTCAATGCATCACTCCATCAAAAACTGGTGTTTGCTTCTCTCTCTCTGCCCCATGGTAAGTAGCAACACTGACCAAAGTAAGAAAGAGATAGGAAACAAAGGGACTCCACAGAAACTACCTGCCTCAAAAGATGCTCTAATGTTCAGAATCAGGCACAGAGAAAAGATGAAGATTCTTCTTCAGCTGTGTTAAACTAGAAGAAACCCTCACCTGTAAAATTTCTCCAGTCTTATTCACCTCCCACAGAATACCCTCTATCAAGCCAGAAGATTTTTGCTCTCCATGAGGAAAGGACATCAGTGTTGACATTTTTGCTCAGGATTGTTCCACCATGTAATTTGCAAACTCTGTACAGGCTCATGGGAAAACTTTATTTTTGTGGGTTTTACACAGAACAATTCAACATACTTAATGCAAGCTCATAATTCTACGGGTGCTGGTACTGTTTGGCATTATTTTATTTCAAGACAAAAACATTACAATAATACTCACATACTTACTCATGTCTGCTTAAACTACATCTCAGGTCAGTCCTATCTGTTTAAAAAAACCACAATACCAAGAGCATTTTACATAATGTTATGTGTAAATTAGGTATTCATAGGGTTGATGTATGTCTGGGTTGAATGGAAGCAGGGTTTGTGTTTATAGTCCGTTGAGAAATCATTTAAATCTGATTTAAGAAAGCAGTGTTGTTATATTGGAGATTTTTGTCTTGATTGTAATTTCAAAGTTTGAGGATTTCTATATTTCTCTGTTGTTACAGAAGCGCAGAGACCTTTTTGGCCTGGTTATCATTATGACTTACTGTTGCCAAAAACTGCTTTAATAGCTATTTTGGAGTGTCCTCCATACAGAATTTTCATTAGCTTATTTTCTTGTTTGAACACAAAATTAATAAATATGAGTGTAATACAATATGCACAGTTCTTAACCGAATAACTACATTCTTGCAGGTAATGATCAGGAGAAAAACAGAATAAGTTAATTCCTCTGTTAAACAGCTTCATTATTTGTGGATTAGCAAAACCTCAGGTACTTTGGTTTGCAATTTACCCCCAGATTGACAAAAAAATAATAAATCAGGATATACATTGTAGTTCAAAATGCACTTTGAAGTCTTCAGTTCTTTACAGTTGTATAAGAAATTGGCTTCAAGGGAATTCCTACTGTCCTTTGCTAGAGAAAAACAAAAATAAAATCTTGGAGTTAGTGGGTCAAATATCATCTGCTTTAATTACTTTAAACAGATGGAAATTATGAATAATTATTCATAAAAACCTATTTATATGCCCTTTCTAGGGTTATTATGGCAAGATTTTTTTTTTCAGTTACATAAATAGCAAAGTAAAAAAAGAGCAAGTCATATCATCTTATATCTGCACATTAAGAAAAAACAGTGGTTTGTTTTGAAACTGTTCTGAGAACCTGGGTGGGTCCAAATCCAGTGCAGACAGCACAAAAAACCTAAAGTTTAAGATCAAACTGTATTCAAGGATGTATTCCCAAACTTCCAACTATTTCTTCATTTTCATCATTGTGTTTCACTAATACATGCTGTTAGGAGGGGCAATTAAGTTCTGGGAATTAGATTTTCCACTAGGAGAAAAAAATAATTCTCTTCAGATAAATTCTTAGATAATGCTTTATTTCTACCAGCTTCAGTGAGATTTAAGTGTACATCTTACCAATTTTTCAGTATTTGGGCTATGAATCTGTTACTGTACTATTTGGGAATGAGACTGTGCAATATTTTCAAAATTGCTAGAATAAGAGTTCTTTCATACCTGGAAGAGATACTTTTTCTGAGAATTATCCCACTTTCACACTTTTATTACTTTTCATTTTGCATTTATACATGGGTAATTTCTGAGTTTCAGCTCAGTAACATGTCATGTCTTGCATCTGAAACCAAACATTTCCCTGCTGTCTAGTGGGGTGAGTAATCTTACTTAAAATGCTGAAAGATACAAAAGATTAAAACCACAACTGAACAACTGTATCAACATTGCCATTTGGACTCATGCATCTGCTTGGTGTCTCATCCTTCTGAGCTTGCTGACCATCTGAGTTAGCTTCTGAAACTTTCTGTGTCCATTCATGCAGTTCACAGAGTATCACAATACAGCCAAACTACACGGTTACCAGTGGGAAAATAATTTTCTTCCTACAATCCATCAGCACATCTTGGCTGAGAGGAAGCAGGTTCTTGAATTGCTGTTACACAACTACAAAACAAACACAGGAGCATGTGTGTTTCCTCTTTCACTTACTCCCAGCTGTGAACTCAGTCTTTTTCTTTTTTCCTTATTTCTGTCAATTCCTAAATAAATTTCACTTTCAGAAAACAGAAGACTCTCATTCTACGACTTTCAAAGACTCAGAAAGAAAGTTGAGAAAATAAATTTTATATTTGCGAAAAGAATAAGAAAAAGTAATTGTTACTCATTTCTGCATTTCGAGAAAAATGTACTGTGGGTCACTAATTAACTGTAACTAAATTAAGGAACTTAGTTTAGCCTTAGAAATATTACTTCTCCTCCCCAGTGCAGTTTAAAAACCCAGGTGTAGGAACTACTTATGCATCCTTACCAAAATCAATTTTTGTTACTGTTTGCATTAAAATCCTTGGGTTTTTTGTTTGGTTTGTTGGTTGTTTTGTTCTTATTTGAGAAGGCAGTTGGGGTTTCTTTTTATCTCAGCACAATTCTGAGCTTTCACAAGCAATGGATGACTTTCCCTGTTGGGAGTGAGAAAGGAGGAAAAAAGTGCCAAATGATCCTTGTGTGTGCATTTAGGGCAACGTGTTCTTGCCTGACTCTGGGGACGCTGGTCTGTAGAGACAGATAAAGGACAGCTTGAATATCAGTTTGTAATCCACTTTGTGATCTTTTGCATTGAAAGTTGCTACTTCCGTGCAAACGTTGCTTCAATAGCAAGCCATACAATTCTTTTAGGTATCCTCCTGTTGTTTTGTCCCCTCAGCTGGGAGGTTTATCTGTTGGTGAGCCAGCCTAGCTGCTCACCTGCACAGAGCAAATGGACCTGCAGGGAATGCTGGATGCTCCTCCGCAGAGCACAAAGCAGCCATGCAGAGTGGAGCATCCTCTGTGCTAAGTAGGCTGTTTCCCACCGTATTATAACAATTTCACGCTATGTTATATTGTGAGTCTTAAATGATTGAATGTCCCCTTTGAACATTCAAAGGTTTCCTACTATGCCAGCTCACTGTTATTCCTTTTTACATTGCCTTGTGGCAAATTAGCAGAATATACTGTGAGAAAAGGAAGATCATCAGCATCTTATTTGCATACAAACTTCATATTATTTTCAAATTATCTTCTTTATGCTTCTCATTTTCCTAGGATGTTTGCTGCAGCCTGTGTGAATTTTGCCCATTCTATCTATATTCTCCTATTAATGTTTTGTTGCATAACGTAACAGATTTTTTTTCTACTTTTATTCCTTCCCTGAATATAAGAGCCAAATTACACAATGGTAAGAACATCAGCAATGCTTCACTGATAAGTTTTAACAATTTATACCAAGCTAGTCAGAAAAGTTAAGACAAAAGTTATAATTTACAGCAAATTTCTCAGGCTCATAATGCCTTTGGCAACTTCCCCTGTGCTTTCCTCTCCACTAGAGAAGAACAAGAAAATGCAGTCATGATGAAGGCCAGTTTCCCTAGCAGCCAGCTTCCTTACTCTAGTATGTTCATGCATCTCTTTGGCTCATGCCCGTTACTGTATTGTGCTTGTGTTGTATGAAATCATTTGTACTTTGAGGGACATGTGAATGATAAGGGAATGGGAGGTGATTTTTCTAAGGGGAACATAATGAAAGAAAGCTAAACTATGTACAGTTACAAGTGCCTTCATTAATGACAATGTCTGAACTGCAGACATGCTGAGACATAATGGGGAATTGCAGCTTCAGGGAGCCATCTGTAGATCTCAATGCAAAATCATTCAACCCAGCAAAGTTAAAGCAGAGGGAGGTCTATTTTAGCTTTTTTTTTTTCCAGCTGGAAAAAGACTTTCTAAGGAAGTTTAGAGCAGAATAAATAGATTTCCATTCTACCGCAGTTCTGCCTTATCTTGACCAACCTTCTTTAGTCAGTGACCCGGTTTTCATGCAGTATACAGTATTAACATTATACCTCTGGTAGAAAAAATGTTAATGTATTTCCTGAAGGACAATTTGATTGTAGCTTTTGAAAATAGGGAAATATGTAATTATGACATTTCTTAACCTATATATTCTTGAGTTTCCTACCTGAAAAATATCTCAGGTAGCCTGTGTTATTAGTATTTATAACGGGAAGTGTTGGAACCTTACTGTGTTAGCAGCAAGAAAAAGTTAAAACTATCTTTGAAGCAGACCCTTTTGTCCATTGCTTCATACCTATACATGTCAGACTAGCAAGGACCTAAAATATGGACAGAAACAAAATGAAAGAGTTTTAAATGAAATTGTTAATTGCCTCACATATTCTACATGAGGTAAGTACTCTAAAGTGAGCCATTAATGAAATTAGTATAACAATCAGCTTTAGTTACCATTTGCTCAGCCATTTCAGTAGGGAGGAAACAGAGAACAAAATAATTAATTCAATATAAGATACTATGGCAAGTCTTTAAAACACAGTGTTTCACAAAGATTATCATACATACCACACTGTTTCTGGATTACACGCAGTTCCTTGCACTGCCAAATACTGAGACAAACCACACTATACTTCAGCATTGCACTAAATATGAATCCAAAGTTCATTGGGCCCATTGTAGACTTCACAGGGCTTCAAGTCCATAGCTGTAGTTAAAAATAAGCAAAGCAGACTTCACAGATATAAGCAGTGAAACATAGGTAAATCCAGCACTAATTGTTTAGAAATATAAACCACAGAAATATTTCCTTTTCATTGCTAAAAAGAAGTTACAAAGTATGATCATGTAATCATGGTTTGACATTCAAAATAAGCCACAAATGTTCCTATGTTTGAACTAGTGGAAAGGGAAATAGGTGTGTAGAGGAGAAGGAGACACCCAGGCAGATGATCTGCCCAGTGATTTGATTTATTTTTATTCTAAAACCCAATCCTCAGTTCTCTCTACCAGTGATGGGGAGCAGCACCTTTAAAAGCTGCACTTCACATGGTGTCAGCTAGTAAATATTGGCACTGTTACGAGGTAGAACTGTGTTAGTAAAGAAACAGCATTTTTCACAGAATACTAGTTTTCTAATAATCTCTGGCACAGCCAGCTTTTTCTTAAAGGATTTTCATAATGCTTATTACACATAAAAATGTGATAGTTCTTTCCAGTTAGTGGATGTTGAACTAGGTTTAAAAAGCTTTCATGCTGACTGTGAGGATTTTAATTTTTCTTGTCTTTTCAGCCTCTGTCAGTATGTTAGCTCTCACATTTATACTATTAGTGGGATGTAAAATGTTTTGTAGTTATTAAGACTTAAGCCCAGTTTTCTCAGTGGTTTCTCTTCATCATATTCTCTGTTTCAAAGTCATTTGTTAGAAACTGGGATTATTTCTTAGATTCAGTCTCCTAATAACAGCTGCCTTACCTTACCCGTTTCTAACAGAATTGTTTTACTTGCGTGCCAAATGTGGTGTTCATTTTGGAATAACAGCCTTACTTTCAAATACAGACAATACAACAGTGACACAAAGATGCTGTTGTAGGAACTCCTGGTCCAAAAGTCCACTAAGAGAATATGAAGTGATAGTAAAATAAAAATATAGTATATGTGAAGCAGAACTGATAAGAAGAAAAAAGAAAAGGAAAAGTGTTCCCAGAACAAATTCTAGAGTCAGCTGATCCAAAACAGATTGATCAGACATAGTATGTGATGTTGTGATTCTGAGTATTTACGATTTTTTTAACTCTATCGTGCATTGCAGTTTGGATTATCTTCTATCATACAATTTATTAACAGTTGTTATTTCATCAGTATATTAAGTCCATGCAAAATTTTCAGTCCTTAGCAGTACCACACATTAAATTCACATACGTCTTTCAATGTCACTTATAGACACCTTTCAGTCTGCCGGTCCTAGGTGTTTTAAGTAGACTTGGCTGATTTTTGGTTACATGATAGATATTCTGCTTATTAAGCTGTAACCTACTGTTTATCAGTATCACATTTAAGATACTTTCCCACTTTTACAAACAGGTGTAATATATTTTTTGTCATTTTTCAGGCATTCAAAGTGTTGCTTTGATCTGTTCAGTTGTTAGTGAGAAAAGAGGAGAGCCCATTCAGGACAAATGAAAAAAAGGCAAAGACAAAGGTATACCTTGAAATTAAACACATACAGACATTGACTTTTTAATATAAAATACCTTTATTACTTACAAATATCTGACAGATAAATAATGCATCTGAAAGAAAGTAGAAAAGGAAAAAATCTAGAGCTAAAACATGTTAATCTAATATGTGAATGCATGTAAATTGATAAAAAGTACAGGGTACTGCAGTGAGCAGTACAATGCAATTTAACATAAGGTCTTGCCGACAAGTTTGGTTTCTTTTTGGTTTTTTAGTCTTTGGGATTCTTTCAAGTCTGTTCAACCTCTGCTAAAACTTTTTTTTCAATGCACTTAATCCTTTTTGTTGCAGTCTTTAAACCACCTTTAATTCTGCAGTGTCATCTCTGCTACGGGCTGGGCAATATTGTATGCAGTTTTACAGATAAGACTGTGCCATTAATATTATGTAATGGTATTTCTTAATGATCTATCTTACATACTTATATACCACCCCATGTTTTAGTATCTAGCAGTGCTATAATCTTTAATGCATGTTTCCTTATACCAACGTCGTGGGGGAATACTATTAGCTATTAGCTTGCTGGCAGATAGAAAGTCTTTCTGCAAGTCAGTTATGGGCCAGATTTTTTAAGGGTACTTAGGTACCTAATGACCCAGGCAAGTTCCTAGTGGAAATGACAGAAGCCTAAATGTCTAAGTCCCATTATTTCAATAGGTGTTAGGTACTACATTTTTCAAAATCATGCTGTGGCCTATCTCGATTTCCAGAACCTAAATAGCTTTTAAAAATCCTGAAGAATTTCTACAATGCCCCAAGTGACTTCCCAAAGTTACAGAAGTCTCTAGTAAGCAGAAAGCTGAAGCCATGTCTCCTGATTCCAGGACACCTCTGTTAACACTGGATCCACGACAAATCATAGAATCATAGAATGGTTTGTGTTGGAAAGGACCTTAAAGATCATTTAGTTCCAACACCCCTGCATGAGCAGCGACACCTTCCAATAGACCAGGATACTCAAATCCCTGTCCAGCATGACCTTGAACTTATCCAGGCACGGGGCATCTACCACCTCTCTGGGCAACCTGTTCCAGTGTTTCACCACCCTCGTTGTACAAAAATGCCTTCCTTATATCTAATCTAAATCTACCCTCTTTTAGTTTAAAACCATTGCTCTTTGTCCTATAACGACATACCCTTGTAAAAAGTCCCTCCCCAGCTTTCCTGTAGGCCCCCTTTAAGTACTGGAAGGCCTCTATAAAGTCTCCCTGGAGTCTTCTCTCCTCCAGGCTGAAGAACCCCAACTCTTTCAGCATCTTCATAGAAAAGGTGCTCCAGCCTTCTGTTCATCTTTGTGGCCCTCCTCTGGACCTGGTCCAAGAGGTCCATGTCATTCTCATGTTGGGAGCTCCGGAGCTGGATGCAGTACTCCAGAGGGGTCTCACGAGAGTGGAGTAGAGGGACAGAATCACCTCCCTTGACCTGCTGGCCATGCTTCTTTTGAGGCAGCCCAGGATGCGGTTGGCTTTCTGAGCTGTGAGTGCACATTGTCGGCTCATGTTGAGCTTCTCATCCACCAGTACCCCCAAGTCTTTCTCCTCAAGGCTGTTCTCAATCCACTCTTATCCCATCCTGTATTTCTGCTTAGGATCGCCCCAACCCACTTGGAGGACCCTGCATTTGGCGTTGTTGAACTTCATGAGGTACACACAGACCCACTTCTCAAGCCTGTCCAGGTCCCTCTGGATGGCATCCCTCCCCTCCAGCTTGTTGGCAGTTCCACACAGCTTGGTGTTGTTGGCAAACTTGCTGAGGGTGCACTCAATCCCACTGTCCATGTTGCTGATGAAGATGTCAATCAGCACCGGTCCCAATACCAACCCCTGAGGAACGCCACCCATCAGTTCGCCATGCCACTGGTTGCCACTTGAACATGGAGCTGTTGACTGCAACTCTTTGAGGGCGACCATTCAGCCAATTCCTTATCCAATGAGTGGTACATTGGTCAAATCCATGTCTTTCCAACTTAGAGACAAGGGTGTCATGCAGGATAGTGTCAAAGGCTTTGGCTCAAGTCCAGGTCGATGGTGTCAGTTATCACCAACACTGTAACCCCATCATAGAAGGCTATCAAAGTTGTCCGTGATTTGCGGATTTGTTTGGCACGATTTGCTCTTAGTGAAACCATGTTCGCTGTCGTGAATCACCTCCTTATTTTACATGTACCTTACTATAGTTTCCAGGCGGATCTGCTCCATGATCTTGCCAGACAGAGGTGAGACTGACTGGCCTGTAGTTCCCTTTTTTCCCTTTTTAAAAATGGGGGTTATGTTTCCCCATTTCTGGTCAGTGGGAACTTCACCAGACCGCCATGACTTCTCAAATATGATGGGTAGTGGCTTAATAACTTCATCCACCATCTCCCTCAGGACCCGTGAATGCACCTCGTCAGGTCCCATGGATTTGTGCACTTACAGGCTCCTCAGATGGTCTTGAACCTGATCTCCTAAAGTGGGTGGTTCTTCATTCTCTCTGTCCCTGCCTTTGCCTTCTGTGACTTGGGCAGTGCAGCTAGAGCACTTGCTGGTGAAGGCTGAGGCAAAAAAGTTATTGAATACCTCAGCCTCCTCCATATCCTGGGTAACCAGGTCTACTGTTTCCTTCTGGAGAGGGCCTACATTTCCTCTAGTCTTTATTTATCACTGATGTACCTGTAGAAGCTTTTCTTGTTGCCCTTTACATCCCTCCCAGATTTCATTCTATCAGGGCTTTAGCTTTCCTTACCTGATCTCTGGTTGCTAGAATGATTTCTCTGTATTCCTCCCAGGCTACCTGTCCTTGCTTCCACCCTCTGTAGGCTTCCTTTTTGTGTTTGAGTTTGTCCGAGAGCTCCTTGTTCATCCACACAGGCCCTCTGGCATTTTTGCCTGACTTCCTCTTAGTTGGGATGCATCAATCCTGAGCTTGGAGGAGGTGATCCTTGAATATTACCCAGCTTTCTTGGGCCCCTCTTCCCTCCAAGGCTTTATCTTAGTGTACTCTACCAAGCAGATCCCTGAAGAGGCCAAAGTCTGCTCTCCTGAGGTACATGGTAATTAACTTTCTGTGCACCCTGCTTGCTGGAGGATCAAGGATCTTGAACTCCACCATTTCATGGTCACTGCAGCCAACACTGCCCTTGAGCTTGACATTCCCCATCAGCCCCTCCTTGTTGGTGAGAACAAGGTCCAGCACGGTACCTCTTGTCATTGGCTCCTCTATCACTTGGAGAAGGAGCCTCTCCTTTTATATGAAATCCTCTTTTATACGAGTAAATGTAAAATACTAACTATGTTATCTTACATATCTTACTATGCATAAGGGAATAATCTCCATGATGTTTTTTTTAATATTATTATAAATTACCATTTTTAATAAGATATTATATTGCATACCACTTTTCAGTACTGATGTGCCGTCCATCTAAAATAATCAGACTAGTGCAATAATTCATAAAATAGAAGTGACACATATCTCTCATTTTTAGGTGTTACCTTTTCTGACAAATTTTAAAATCATCCCCTTTACAATGTTAAAACATAAATGAAGCTAGATACCAGTGACATACATCTACATACAGCCAAAACCCTTGGAAAAAAGCACATATACAATGAATGTATATGAGAATCATTAGTATTGACTAAAATATACAAATAACTGTACTTCCATAACATATGTGCAAGATATGTGCTTTTGAAATGATACCAAATCTATCTGGTGCTTTTGCTATAAATGATACCAAATCATAATTTTGATTTTGAATGTCAATAGTAATTTATGTCCGTTTTTCAAAGACATTAATGACAAAAGGAGATTCACAGAGATGAAGAATCAAACCTCATCTCTGTGGAGTTCTTGGCCTGGAAACAAACTGGACTTCAAAAGTTTTTAATCTCTTAAGCATGTTTCAGTAGACTGGCTAATGATTAATCAAAATGCATGCAACAATAATCTACCTCATTAACTTCAAAGTTGGTTGGGGTTTTGTTGCTTTTTTTATATTAAAGTCCAAAGTGAAGAATATTTCTCTTCAATGTCACAAACAACTTCATACTTTAACTGGAACTTCCTCATATTTTAATCAATGATTAATCAGTAATGAAGAAAGATTTAGTGGTTTCTTGAAGGATTTTTTTGTAGCATGAACTAATGAACAACGAATTCCCACAGTAAATATAAGATATTGGGTAAAAATATGCATACCAATCTGTAAATATGCTGAACTTTTCTCAAATATGCATTGAGAAGGTCTGTATTTCTGTCCACATTGCATTTAATACAAGTGGAACATATATCTTTGCCAGACATTAATGGTAATTTTGATATCTGCGCCCTAAACTCCCTTCCCTGCAGTGCAGAAAAATACGACTAGCTATACAATACACAGAAACATGCAGAAATCTCAGAAAAAAATGGGCCAAACTTCCCCCCACCCCGCTTGGAATCCATTCAAATCTGTGTATAAAGTGGCCAGCCAAACAGCCAGTACAGAATAATCACTGATGTAATAAAGAACATACTAAAGTATTTATTATTAATACGTTGCTCCACTACATTGCTATTGTTTAGTCATGGATAGGTGTGTAACATACTAGTTATTTTTTAGCTCCATCTTTTAATTTCTCTTATAATAATTTTGCAGTGATAAAAGGGGCTGCAAGGTCGTAGAAATTCAGACCAGATGCAGAGTAATGGACACTTAGGCTCCAGTATTTGTCTTGCACTTTCAAATTTCAGCATCTCAGGTGTATGTAAATATTCTCTCCTGATATGTAGTTGCTATATCCATTACAAGTTCAAACAAATATAAACTTTAAATTATATTTTTTCTGAGGTTTGGAGGTTTTTGTCAGTGTTTGCTATAGGCCAACATACTCAAGGCAGGAAATTCTACTTATGACTTTACAGTCATCTTTTGTTTTGATGTATAAAACAAGAAACACAGAAAGAAAAATTAGTTAAGTGGTTGTTAGTGCCTGAATCAAGGACATTTTATGGTTTGTATTCTTGATCTTCCCTTCTGTCCCAATGAATATTTCTTTCTATTTCTTTTCTCTTCTCTTTGCTAGACAGCGATATAAAGACTACAAATGGAGAACTGGAGAATGTTCAAGAACCATAGTCTGGTGTTTAGGGAAATCTAGAAGACAAATGAATTCCCTCAGGCAGAATAGAGAATTTCTGAACCAGGAAGAATACTATAATTATAAGCCTCATTGTAGTGTTTCTGTTTCTTTTTTCATTTTTGTTTTTCTTTTTTCTTTTTTTTTTCTTTTTGTTGTTATTCTTGGGGAGGTTTTTAAGGACAGAAGGAGGAACAGAGTGCTATATACACTTGGTGTATTTAGGTTAAAGTTGTGACCTTCATAGCATTTTATAAGAGACCTAGGCCATTAGATATATTTTTAGAATGCCCACTAGTTGTTCTTAAGATGTGAGCAAAGGGATGGCCTTGATCCTGTCTGGGTCAAGTCCAGGCTAAGTATCAGATCAGCATCTCAATCACATCCATACTGAAGAACAGCAAGGCATGTTCAGAGTGGATTTTAGGCACCCCAAGAACTTTTACAGAAAATACTGTGTAACTTTGTGTGTATTTTCTTCCCCAAATGAGACATCAGTGGAAAAGGATATTTCTGGATCATAATTTTCATAGAGATAAAATTTAGGTACCCAAATGCCGCTTTATCCAGCAATGAGAAACACAGTGGAAGATGGGGCAACATCTTACAACATAAATCCACAAAATTTAGTGTGGATGGGTAGCTCAGATGTCCAATCCATCTCTTCCTAACACTGTCCTATCTTGCAGAGTGTTATTTATATGGCTTGTTCTGATTTACGTGAATAATTTCACTTGGAAACTTCAAAAGTATTAAGCAGGAGGAACAAAACCAAACCCAGAGCAGTGCCATGACTGATGCTGATTCACTTCAGGTGTTAATCTGTCTGTTTTGGAACTCCATACAAATATATATATATATTTTTAATATTTAGTCTTTATTCTTCTTAGCTAAAGGAACCCAAGCTTTTAAGGTTATTTCAGACAATGTTTTTTTTTTATGGTGGACAAGCAGACTTAGGAAGTTTCACATTTAAAATGCTCAAATCTTCAGAGGTACTTTGATTCCAATTCCAGTTGCTTCAGTGAATTTACAAGAAATTTATTTAAACTCCAACTTAGTGTAACATTTCTGTATTACCCAATACTTTCTAAAAATAACTGCAGGTGAAAGGAATATTTAGATAACATCAACACTTATCCAGTAGACAGAGCACATCATGAATGTGTACTTATTCTGCATATCTTTATGAGTCATCACTGTATGTTTGGGGGATCCGTAGGTTGGAAAATTGGAAAAAGTTTTATTTAGGTTTTTTACTAAGTCAAAACAGCACGTACTAAAGATACCTCTTAATAATTAAGAAAAGTGTTTGAATTAAAATACCTTGGCTTAAATTTCTTACATCAGGAATTGTTTGAATAACTAGGATTAAACAACTATTGCTGAATAATATGAGGTTTGTTCCAGGAATTACATTTGCTTTTGACTTCTCTTAATTCGCTGGATGTGTATTTAAAGAAGCGTTTGGATCTTATTTTCATGTGGGTGTCTACCCCTTCCTTCCCCCTGGTTTTCTAAATTCCCAAAGTATGAATGCATCAGAAGTAATTCACTGGCCGTGCATGAAACAGCTACGTGCGAAAAAACAGTAACTGCTCTGTTTCTCATAGCTGAGTTCAAGCCAATGCAACTCTTTGTGCTATTAGGGATTAAACCTTCTCTATTTTGTGCTACAACGTCTGCAGAAAAACTTGGCATGCACACGGACTTTCTTTATCATCTATATTGCTGGGAGAGAGAGCTGCTTTAATTTACTGTACATGACTGCTGAAACTAAACCAGCTGGACCTTGGTTTTGGTGTGGGTTTGGGTTTTTTTTGTTTGCTTGGTTGTTTGTTTTAAAGAAGAAATGTTCACAACAATAATACTAACATAGTATTTCAGTGTTCAAGAAATAGTGGATACAGTTACTTTGTTTTATTTTTAGTACATTTTGATAATGGAAAGTCAGTCTCTCACCTCTTTCGTCTGCTACTCTTGGCAGGCTTCTGACATTATTTATCGTGCATTTGCTAATTTATTCTTATAAAGCTGACAACTCTAAAAATCTTTGTTTGTGGATCTAAACTGTAAGAGATTAATACAGCATGTGAATTCTGTGAATCAATTACATCATATATAAAATATTATTTTTACAAGCTACATGTAATATTTCTAATTCATAGCATGTTTTAAAATAAATGCTCAAACCATCATGAAAGATTCAATAATTTATTGCTACAGCTTCACCTTTACTGAAAAAATATTTCGTAAGCCAAAAAAATTCCTTTTCATTCCCTAAAGACATATCATAGGAACCAATTAATATTTGCAAAGGATTCTATGATCCTGAGCAGCTGAAATACTAGGGAAAATTATGAAATAGCTATACTTTATGCTGCATAATACCTATCTGTATGTTCTTACTTCTATGTCTGATCCTGCACACACAAGTTTAATTTCATCTACAGTGAAATCATCCTATTAACTCTTTCCTGTTCTTTTCCTGTTGAACTGAATGGCAAAACTCCTACAGGACTTGAAGAACAAGACAAATTTCTCAATATGTAAAGTTAATTGTATGGCTAGATTTAATTACATGGGTATCACAGAACAAACAGCATTTACTTGCTCCCTCAGCACTGTTGTCTTCCCCCCTTCTTTCCAGAGGCCATCTAAAAAAAGTGTGCTGAAAGCTAGAGCAGAGCTGTTTGACTCCTGTCTGTGTGTGGCTTGTGCTTAACTTAGGTAAAAGCTTAGATTGCCTCCAGCACATTTATTTTTTCAACAATTCTGAAGTCATTTCACCCAGATTTTATAGATTTCATCATAGAGATCAACTTGCAGCCTGCACATCCACTTTTACAAAGTACTTATTATCAAAACCAGGAAATATGTGCATGCAATAGATGCGTATGTATAGGATTGTTTTTGTCTTCAGAAATTAACCAACATAACAGGCAAAAGTGCTGATGAAATAAGCATTAAGTTAGAAAATTTTTATATATCTATCAATTATATAAGTATGTATTTGAATTGATGCTTTAATTATTATACCATAGAACACTTCACTGTTACATGCTAGAGCATATTTCCCAGAGACTATTTCCCAGAATATTTTAGAGCAAAAGCAATTCCAACTGAAAAAAAAAAATCCAATTTCTTTTCTTGTTATTCTTTAGAAGGTGATTTTCGAAGCTTATTAGGTAAAGTGGAGATATAAAAAAGTCTTGAAAGTACAAAGAAATTAACAGAGAGGAGAAAAACAAAGGAAAGCAAAGAAATTCAGAGCAAAAATATATTAACCCTTTATAGGAATACTTTGCTCCCATTTGGCAGCAGAAAATAGCCTTATGCATAAAGCTGAAGTTTCATTAAAATAAATGTTAGTTCAGCACACACTTAAAATTAGGCAACTAACTTTAAGTACTTCATTAGATTACAGGGATGTATTTCTTCTTTTTCCAGAAGTTTCTCAGATATTATCATATGAAACATCCCTGGTCAACGGGTAGCTATTACTCCTTTTTCTACTTGAGTGGTTGAAAAAGAGGCAAAGAAATTGAAGAATTTGACTATAGTTGAGATTTGGATGATAGCTGATGTGAAATGAATCTTTACAATAAACATTCACTTTCTGATCGAACTATGAGGCAAAAAATCCTTCCTGTATTATATTTTTAAATCTGAAGCAAAGAAACATTTTAATGGTTTTAAACTGAGATGTGTGGGTTTGTGTTGTTTGTTTGTTTGTTTGGGGTTTTTTGTTTGTTTTTGTTTGTTGGGGGGGTTGTTTTTGTTTTCTACAGTGCTGGAAAATAAGAGTGCTTTTGCAAGCCTCCTGAGCATGATTCAGAATTGGTCAATGATAAGGTTTTCCTACCCCAGTTCCATTGCAATTCTCTTACATATCCAACCTACTATTTTTTATTGGTAAATTTGCAATGAATGCATCAGGATTCCCAGCCTTTTCTCTAACCTCTCAAAGCTCCACTTGTTTCCCAGAAGATCCATTACCTTTTGGTTGTAAACTGCTGTTCTATAGGCCATAATGCATTCATCAATTCTCCAACACTGTTTATCAGTACTCGAAATTGACCCTTCCAAATTATTTTGAAAACCAGAATGCATTTTCAAGCATAGTGTATTGGATTTTTTCTCTCTTTCACTCATGACCTGCTCCTGTGTGACTCATACTTTATTTAAATATGCCTTTGGTTTTCATAGCATCTCAGCGTCTTCCATTGTTGGAAATCAAACTGAGTCATTAAAGCAAAACCTAACCATTCATTTCACTGAAAACTGAGCCAAAAAGGGTGACTGCAAAATGCAAGCTGCTTGCTTATGGGAACAAACTAGTTTATAGACTAGAGAGTTGTGGGTTTTGTTTCCCCCCCCTCCCCCACTTCTACCCTTTCCTAAAAAAAAATATTCCTAAATAATAGATGCAAAATGAGTATGTAGATAGTCTGCTGCCTTTTTAAGGTGTATATTTTCACTTGGCAAAATGTAGGCGGTGAGATTTTGAAAGCCCTTAGTATTGACCTAATCTTGTTCTCATTTCAGACACTTCTAGTGACTGCAAAAGAAGGGATTTCTTTCAGGGCTGGGTGCTGTTGAAAATCCTATCCATCCTGTTTAGTAGTACTTATCACTTTGTATTATTTTATGAATACAAAGTCTCATATAAACAACTTAAGGAAAAAAGCCATGGCTTTGGAGTAACAATGTTAAGCATTCCATTAGTGCCAGCAGTGAGTGACGTAAGAAACTGCAGCTTCAGACAAACCCTTAGAGTACTGAAAGGGCTGTATATCCATTTAAGTTAAAATTGCCTATACTGAATGAGGATGAATAAGTTAATATGACTTTAAGAGGGACAAACAGAAAAGATGCTTGCTTGTCACAAATATGGATTTATTCTGATCACAGTTTTTATAACCAGTAACCTCTGCAGATACATTTTTTAAATAAACCTTTTATGCTGTAATTTCAATGAATTAAATAAAAGGTATAAAACTTTTAAATCCTTTAATCTGAGCAAGGCTACCACATCTCCCTCCTGTACTCTTGTGTTGTGTCCTAAAGTCTGCATTTTGAATGAGTTCATAAAAAAAGTATGTTATGAAATTTGAATTTGAAAACCCTTTAACTGGATAAAAATGTAACTACCACGCTAATTAGAGATTGTCTGGATTTATCTCTCTACCTTAAATTTCATTCCACTCTCCACTGGCCTGTCAGTTGTATTTACTTCCTTCTTCTTCCTCTCAGAGAAAGTACTTGAACAACATGAGTGATGGGTAACTTGGTCTTTCATAAAAAGATCATTCAAATTGTTACAGAAATTTGGGGGNTGGGGGGGGGGGGGGGGGAGGGGAAGCTCTTGCTTGATTTTCTGTATCCTTTTCAATGTTTTGAAACATTTTAAAATCAGGAACTCCAAAAAGAGAGCCTGAAACTAAGTCTTGGGAGATCAAGTGTTCAGGGGATACTGAGTATGACAGCAAGCGCAGGGAAGGAGTAACAATGGTGAACTGTCTGTGTGTGGTTCTGCTACATTTTCACTGTTCCTGGAAACTGCAAGCAGGACTCTTTATGGATAAGGTCCTTTTAGAATTAATTCCATCTTATCTCTTGTTCTTGTGTCTCTTGGTAGTAAATACCTATCTTGTTTAAGCTTTTTTCCCCGTTTGTGTCTTATTTTGGGTACTCTAATCAAACTTTGAGACTAACCACTGCACTAAATGCATTAACACAGCCAATATTGCTATTGCTGACAGGTCCAGCATAAGTAATGATGGGTTTGGGAAGTGGTTGCTCCAGGTCACTAATAGGATGGAGAAGTTTGAATTGCTGATTTTGTGTAGAAAACCAAAAGCACATAGCTTCCCAAAAAGTCAATCTCTTTAAAGCTGTAGCATTCACTTTTCAAATGTTCCTGTTTCTCTTTAATTCTCTCATTTTTCTGTGCTGCTTTCTCTTTGTGCTTCTCCTTATCCCCTTTTCCCAAAAGGCAGCAAGTGTTTTTCTCACCTTTCTTAGACAAGTGCCATCCTCAGCAGGCTGATTTATTTCAGAGTGTTTATAGTGTTTTTCAAAGGTGAAGATACTTAGCTTTGGCTTAAATCTGTGTTGTAAAAGTGACCCTGCCAAAGACTGCTGTGGAGCAACTGCAAGCAGAGTTGCTTGTGTGTGTGCCAGGGCAAACTGTCAAGGGAAGAAAGGGAAAGCTGCAGGAAATGGGGAGAGAAGTCCTGACGTTGCCTAAAATGGAGCTTTCAGATTTGCTTTACGTGACAAATCCTTGCCTCTTCTAATTTAGCTCTGTTATTTATTTATTCATTCTTACTTGGCAATTAAATAAATAAGAAGAGAATACACTAATAAATGTCATTTGGGTAGAACAATATATATATAAAAAATCTGGTTATCAATACCAAGTTTGGAGTCTAGGTAATAAGAATGAAAAGCTAGAATAATTTTATTGGTTTTCTTTTTCTGACTCTCAAAATAATTTGCAAAATTTTTGTTAGACAGAAATCAAAACCACAACAATGTGCAAAATTTGGTCCAGTTATGGTGTGAGAACAAGGAAAGAAGAACCAAGAAGAAGGAAATCAAATATAGTGGGCCCTGCACTAAACTCATGCTTTCCCCTGATGGAACTGGTTATCAATCTTTCTGTCTTGGAAATAAAAAGGTTCTTCACATTCCACTAATCCTCCATCTCTGCTTTATGAGCCAGATATTTGTCCTACTATTTTGTCATGTGTGCAACGGTGCTGCAAGCAGCACACAAATTACTTGCTAAGGTCAATGACATTGCTAATTTCATCTTACTTAGGGAACCCATCAGTGACCAGCTTAATTAAGTGCAAGTTGGATTCTACTCCTATGCAAATACTGCTGATAGATTACATGAGCTATAGCAAAAGAAAGAAGACAAATAGTCCGCTAAAAGCTATATGTGCTATTTTGTTCTCTTTGCCTCTGGTAACAAAGTTGGGTGAGACATTTTAGTAAGTAAAGATAGGACTTGTCCCAAGGCTATTCAATACTCATGAAGCACAACTTCAGTGGCCTATTTCTTTTTTTTAAAATATAGCTTTTATTTTTGGTTTGCTTGATTAATATATATATATATTTTCAGAAAAGTGTAGCTAAGACTGAAGTTTAAACCAATGGCATTATCCCTGGACAAAAATGCTGCATTCAATACTTTTGCCTCGATCTAAAGTTTTTAGGGTGTATTCAATTACGCTACAGGAAGATGAAATCTATCTGCTAGGCTAAATTCCATTATTCAAGACTATGTATTAGGGCTTCTCCATAGCTGAGTGCCTTCTGCCCCAGCTTTTTTTAGGCAGGTTTTGCTACTTTCTTATAACTACATTTTCAATCCATATTTATTCTCAATAAATGGGATCTGCCAAAGGGAGAGGACGGGAGGATGTTCTGCCATGCCTACAGGAGTGGTCACATTTCTTAACAAGAGTTGAGATGGAGTATAGTCTATGTCTCCATTTGCCTGCAAGCTGTTCGAAAGCACCAGTAGGGGGGTGTGCCAGGTTCCCTGTACTCTCTTACTCAGACAGCAGGGGCTCACATTTGAACCTAGTTTTCTAGGAAAACAAACTCTGAACAGTTGTATTGCTTACCTCTGTCCCACTCTAATTGGTTTTGTACTTCTTGTACCATTTTAACAAACTTCAACAGATGGCTGGAAGTTAAAGATGTTTCCATTTCTATGGGCTTTGTGAAAATAAGTAAGGAGCAGAAACCCTAAATAGTGCTTTTCTGTCCTATGTCAGTAGAAAGTTTTAAGAGGAATCAGCTGGACAACCAGACAATAGAAAACCTGCCCAGATGAGTGAATAAATCGGTCTCAGAGAAAAAATGATTGCAACCAGGCCTTAGAAAATATTGCCCATGTGGCTACTTTTAAGAGCAAAATTTTAATGGCTTAACTGAGTAAATATTAAAATTCTAAAATGCAATTTGTGAAATGGATAGCAAATCATTACATCTATAAAATTTGCTTTCACTTACAATAATTTTAATTAATATTTACTTGCCAATAAGGTTTTAAATATAAACTAAAAATAACACATTGTGTCTAATTTTTGTCGTCTTTTCTGTTACTGATTCACTGTGATTTATTTCCCTGAAACTTTCTAATATTTTGAATCATAGAATCATAGAATTGTCTAGATTGGAAGTGGCCTTTAAGATCATCTAGTCCAACCGTCAACCTAACTGCCAAACCCACCATTAAACTATGTCTCTAAGCACCACATCTACCCATCTTTTAAATACCTCCAAGGATGGTGATGCCACCACTTCCCTGGGCAGCCTGTCCCAATGCTTGACAACCCTTTCTGATTTTGAAACCATAAAAGGAAACAAAGGTTCCTTTCAATCTTGGAATGGCTTTGTATTCACGCAGGTAGTGTTTATGTTTCTGATTGCCAATGTATACTGTATCAGCATTAATGTGACCAGGGTATATATTTCAGAAGATTGTTACTGTTGCTGCTGCAACTCATTTCACCTCCAATGTGGAAACTTATTAATGCCATTAAGAGGAATTTTTTCTGGGTTCAGTTAATTCTCAGTCTGGATGAAATGTTGCAGCTTTACACATAGCAGTATCCTTGATATAGCTGCAGAGCTGGTATAAGTTAATGTAATTGTGTTCAAGACCTTTGGTACTGACCTCAAAGACATCAACTTCTTCCTTTAGTAACATTTGTGTAAATCAGCAGTAGGTCCATTGATTTCAATTACTTGGTATTTGCAGTGAGATGAAACTGAGAATATAATTTGCCCTATACATCTAAATTTAACCTTGTCACAAACATGCACAGTCTCTATTTACATGAATGAGGTGATTAGAGAATTCAAAGATCATATTGGTAAGTGGAGAACAGTGATGTCCAGAAAGGGTAAAATTCAGAAAAAGCAGCTGAATGGCCAGTTTAAATTAGAAAAGTCACAGTTTCCTCTCCCTCTTCCCCTCCCCTCTGAAATATCTTCTGATTTTAACTTTCCTCATCCCTTACCAGAAGTAGCTGTATTTAGAATCACCTTTTTGGATCACTGTAGTGCAGTGTGGATTTCTCTTAATTTTGTCTCAGTGAAGAACTATTCTAAATGATGCACTTATGAGTCCAATTTCTGCTACTTGACTCCATGCAAACCAAAGAGTTAGGCCTGTAGTCTCTTAGGACAGACTGAAAGTTCATCTAAGTCAGAAATCTGTTATTCTTAATATGGGGTTTTGTTATTATAGTGAACAATGGTAGTCTAAGCCTGAAATAATATCTAGAAAAATGGAAAACACAACTGATGCTGTCTTTCACCCAGTTATGTGGACTGAAAATAAACCTTTATTAGTTTTTTATATCTAATGAGACTATAATAACTAGTCTTATAAAGTATTAAGCTTTTTCCACAAAAAGAATCCACATCTTTGCTTATGCCTGCAAAGAACCATGTAGTTCATGATGCTCAATAAATAATGATATTGGATGTTCCTTGGGCCTCAACCTTGACTGTTTCAGCTGACTAAAATTGAAAGTTTCTTTTAAAGTCTACAGCATTCTCCATAGAAATGTTTTTTATGCCTCTCACTTCCAAAATACATTTTGTTCTCTGTTCCATAAATAACAATTCCTTGTGATTTGGATCTAATGATGTTTGCTAAAATTTCCTATGGGTGGTAAATGTTTTCCCATTTTCTATAGCTGTCATTAAACTGTATTCCCTGTCCAGAAAATAACAAAAGATGATAGCATAAAATACCTATCTGGGTCATCACGATTAAATTGTATAGAAATAGATAAAAGAAAACTTAAAAGAAAATTGGTTCCTTTCCTCTGCAGAGACTTGGTCCTCCAGGTTTTCCTAAGGATGGTCATCTTTAATCTTTAAAACCAAACACAATGCTGAAACTATGTCCCAGAATGAAAATATTTTTGTACAGTAAATATGTTGCAAAACTGAGTACTGCAGCTGTCATTTTCATCATGAAAACCTCAGCAGGTAAAGGTTATTTTCTTCTCTGACGCTGAGACCACAGTTGCATGCACATACATCCTTCACATTGTGAGATACGAACTTGTGCTGGACAAGTTGGTTGGTTTGTTGCTTCTTTCTTCTCCCTTTTGCACAGAGGAATAACTTCTTCCTAATATAAGCCTATCACTGATTGATTATTTCATAATCCCTAATGTATTTTGCTTCATAATAAACGAGCATAAATTTGTAAATATAGAGAGGTGTCAAAAGGTATAGGTGTGCATCTAGTAATAATTTCAACAGTGCATAAGCAATTCAGTTAGAGCTCTATCTGCATCAGCAGATGCCTAGTCCTCAATTGAAGGGTCTACTAAATTTTATGTACAACATAAGAAACAAGTGGTAGAAAATCCATGTTTAATTATTAGTTTCAGGTTGAATGACCTGATTTTTATTCAGGCATCATGATATGAAAATCATTGAGCTCTTTCTCTGATTTTCATGTGGTTCTGATAAGCATTTTCACTGGCTTAACATTGCGATCCCTGTTATATGGATGCAGAAGTGCTTCCAGTTTTACAGCCAGATATTTAATCTTGAAGAAATACATTCTGTATACCCTAATGTTGTGAAGTTTGACCTTATACAAGCATGTCAAATTCAGATTAATTAAATTTGTACTTTTATATTTACTCAGTCCCTTAGAAGTTTAGGATAATCCCTTCTGCCTCGCTCAGATTTTACCATCTATGTATGCCTGTCGTAAGCAAAATAGAGTGAACAGAATTCCTAACATTTTGCATGGCTTCTTGAAGCAGGAAGGGCTGAAAACTCAGAATAAAGAATTAGTACAGGATATCAGAGGACATAAGATTGCTTTCTTATATGGACAATCCTACTTGTAGGATGTTGTTTTCAGGGCTGAATGAAGATAACAGGCAAGACTTAATTACTCTTCTACTTCTAGTTTATAGGTGATACGTTCATACCAAGTAGCCAGACCATATACATGTATGTACTAACTTCATCATAATTTCCTTTGTAAGTTTTACCAGCTAAATTTGGGGATGAAATATGGGAATGTCTTATAATGTGCTATTTTCATTTTCTATGTGAAGTAAAGCAATGTAAAAACTCTAATGTCAGCCATCTCTCCCAATGCAAATCTCCAAGAAAATTAACTCTGGATGTGCTCACTAATCCTCAAAACTAACTGAGTTTTAATGCGACATGAAAATAAGCATATTAGAACAGAGTAGACTTTTGGCTCAGCACTGACTGAACCTGGGAAGTAGCAAAACCCTAAGAGGTTTATATAATAATAAATAAATATAATATATAATAAATAAAAATCAGAAATAATACTGGAGGCACGTACGGATACGGTGGAAAAGATTTCTCTTCAGAGTTGCACAGCAAGGTTATAAACTAAGCAACGTTTTCATTATTCATCCACAAGGCCAATGATTAAAGATAAGTAGCCTTCACACTCCTGCTCTGCCTGCAGATACCATTACAAAGAATTTTCCCATGAGGATCTGCTAAATATGTGAGGTATAGATCTATTGCACACAGTCTTGAAGAAATCTACAATTTAGGCATTTAATTACTGCAAAATTAAAATAGAATGACATCCATGGAGAAGGAATNAAAAAAAAAAAAAAAAAGAAACTACATGGCAAGATACCTTTACTTCTCTTTCATAAGCATAGAATTTGCCAATTAAGTTTTTCAGCTGCTATGGCTATTTATGGCTCAGTGTGAGAAGAACTCAGAACGCTCCACTGCTGAGATATTTCCCCCACTGATTTTAATGCCCACCGTCATCAAGCACTTACTGTAATCACATGGAAGGAATAACTAGTTTATAAACAACAGAGAATAGGGTCTTTAATGCTTGTAGTCAGGGACTGTGGGATACAGATATTCCACTCCTCACACTATAGTTTCCTGACAGCGTATGTTGGGTATAGGCAAGGAAAATTGTTCTTAATTAGACAAAAAATTGAAAAAAATTACCATATACTTATTGCCACCAGCTTTAATTTGAAATTATATGAGCTTTTTACAGGCAAAGTTAGGTAAGCAAAGTACAATATTATGTCATCATTTAATAATGAAATGAAGGGGAAAATGTCTATGTAGTTCCTGGACCCATGAGTCCTCTTGGTCTTTTAGCATTTCATCCTTGACCTGGACTCCATTACATTTTATTTATTTATTTATTTATTTTTGATTGGTTTCAATGAAATAGATGTTTTCAACATAAAGCAATGCTCTCAGCCCCCAAAATCTGGACTATTAGAGAAAGAAAATTAGAATAAAGATAAAGTAGGAGCAAATGTGCACTTTTAAATAATTTCAGTGTATCATGGGTATATTTAAAAGAGATCTTATAAATTCAACAGTAACTAGCAACAGAAGTGTTTATTAGGGACAATGATTATGATGATCCATGTAAAGAACAGAAACATATTGTAAAACAAATGGATTACACACACAGTGAGCTATTACTATTATACATTATGTATTCTGTTCCTATACTTCTTTAACAGTTTGTGTTTTTTTTTCCAACCAACACAGGTTCTTTCTTTCTCTTTTTGAGAGATTTTAAAAAATAGCTTTTCATAATATTAAAGGCAACAAGTTCATATATATTGCATCTCTACTGACTGTCTGTCTTATGTTTAAATTGGGTCTTCCCCCCACCACAAAATAACGGGAAATAAAATCCATTGAGAACTATTAAACACAAAGGAATGTCTTAACTTTATAAATTTCGAAGGAACTTGGCTGCAGAATATACCAAGGAAGTTTTACTGCATGTTTACTTTCTTTCATATTCTTCTCCAAGAATTTAATGTACTGACTAACATAGCATGCAGGAGGTAGGCCAGTCTAACTTTTACTGTGCTTCATTATTAGGGCTGTAATAGCAATGTGAGGAAAATAACACATTTTAACAAATGTGTATGATTTCCAAACAGCAAATCCATATGTATAATGTGATTCATGCCCCAGGCTATGTTTATGGTGGTAAGAAAACTTGCACTATTTTCCCATGATAAAGAAAAGGTGAGATGAGAACCTAAATTACCACTTCCTAAGAAAATAACTACTGTAAAAATATAAATTGTTGTAAAGGAATCCATGCAAGGCCCATTAAAGGAATTAACTCGTGTTTGCCCAATGTACACCTGAGAGGATGAATATGTTTATGTGAACTTGTTATGAAAAATGTTTGCTTTTGAACAATGTGTTATTAAATCACTAGCTGCAGAAGATTCATAAATCTAGGAAGTTGGTAGCCATTTTGTCTTCTGTGCTGAAATTGGTGAAATCTGGTTATTACTGGTTTTAGTCCTTAGGTGATTTCCTTCTGTTCTTCAGCAATGATTCGATGTACAAGCGTCCTGATAAAATAAAACTGTGTGTTTTCTTATGTTTCTTTGTGAGAAGACTTGAATGTATGTGAACTGATGTGCAGACACTTCTTGTGTGTTCTTTGGTATTATAACCTGACAGAGCTAATGAAGACAAATAGTTTCATTCAGCAGCTCTGCATGTGTTGCGGTTTTTTTTAACTCATTTGCAGCTCTTCATGGTCTTGTTTTGCATTAGGATGCCTGTGGAAATACTATGTGCATAGTGTTATTTCCTTCATATTCTTTCTTCTGTTAGCGAGGTTACCACTTCTTAAGCTTTCCTCTTCACAGTTTTAATGGGTTATATAGGAAGCAAGATAAAAAATAACACTGCTACTAGCATGAAGAAAAAGAATTCTTTGATATCTGCTGAGCTATACACATTGCTCTCTAATTCTTTAATTTCATGTTGAGTTTTGTTTGGGGTTACATACTTTTACCCAGTTTTCAGAGAGTTTTTTGCTTTGTTTTGTGTCTTTGTGTTTCATGAGATGGTGTAATGGCAGGAATTAAAGCATAAGTCAGAAATATGTGAGAGTGTTTTCTCTCTTTTAAAACACTGAGGAACAATAATGATTTCAAGCAACCCTCATAGAGATACATAGCTTCTTTCCTAATGTAAACTGCTATCAAAACCAACTGGTTTTTATAATGCTAAAAGGTTAAAGAAAATGAACAAACTTTTGTGGAAAGTTTAGGCTATGTTATGTTTTACATATATTCATCCTAAGATAAGGATTGGACATCAAGTCAGTGAGAGCAGAAGAATGTTGGAGATTAATTACCATTTACAAAACAATTCCCAACTAGAAGTGTAATAAAATTATCATCTAAAGTGGAAAACAATGGTAAGAGTCACTATATCTAATTTATATGCTTAAAAGTTGGGGCTAAACCTTAAACAATCAGCCAAAGGTCTTTTTATACTCAACGTATGGAAAGAAATAGTAGTAGTTGGCAATTCACGAGGTCCTCCTGAGATGTTAACCTGAAGACAAGATGGAGAAGCATGTAGAGGTGCCCTTTTTCTCTTGTGTATAAAGGAATTGTAGAATGACCATCCCAGGCTTAGAAGCAAAACTTTTAGATGCCTAAATCAGATCAGAAAAATCCCATCCAACATAATCAGTGGAAAAAATGTACCTCTCCTTAGTTTAATTTTTCAAAGTAGATATTTCTGATCCCTGCTGAGGTGTTGTGTTTGTTTTGTTTTGATTTTTTAAAATATAAACAAGTATGAAAATAATCTCCTCATAAGAAAACAAATCTTACTGAGCACTGAATTTTAAAATATCAAATAGGTTAGTGGTAAAAGAGTTTCAACATTTAGGACACAGACTTAAGTTTCAGATCAGATCTTTTTTTTTAATATTTGGCTGTTCAATGGCCTGTGAGACAAATAAAATTAACTGTTAGGCCACTTTGTGAAATGCATTTGGTGGAATGCACATGAACATCCATATAGTTTATGACTATCATAAGCAATTGTTGTCACCTGTCATGTAAGTCTCAGCAGGGACATAGAGGAATTAGCATGGAAGCAGTTATGTTTCTAGGACTTATTCTTCCTTCCCCTCACCCCTTAAAAACATTAACATTTATGTTTGCTTTTATTTAAATTCCACAGATCTAAAAATTTCTTTGGATTTTGTAGTATTGAGAAAACTGGCCTTAAAAATACCATCACATTGGTTGTTGGGAGCTGTAGTTCAGCAGTTTCATTTGCTTATTCTCCTCCAGTAATGAAGCTTCTTTGCTGGCCTGAGGTTTCTGTACTTGTCCTCCTTATATTTCCTTCATCTGTTACAGTTCACTACCACTTCCTGACTACTACTTAGTCATGCCCCATGGCTTCTGTAGTTGTTTAATTTTGGAGAAAATCCACTACCTTCATGTTATGCAAAAAATTTTTATGTAGAAGAAAAAAGTAATGTGTTAAAGGTTTTTATTTAAATTACTTTAAATTACTTTACTTGGAAGAAAAATTTTTATGCAATCATGGAAGCCTTCAGTCCATCTAATGATTATGGCAAACTCATTGAAATGAACTATAGGGACCTGGTATATGGATAAGAACTTTCCTTGTGCCAGATGTCAAAATTAAAAGTTTCCAAAACGTTATTATGAGTAAAATATTCGTCTACGCTGTGTTATTCAGCAGTGAGATTCTGAGTAATGCATTAATTTAAAACAGCTTCTGTCTGAACTTAGAAGTATATTTTTTATCTTGGTTAATGGGCAACAGCACAGATGTAAGAGGTTTCGTACAAAGAATATGTGTGATACATTTCCTTTTTTTTAAAAAAAGGAAAGCTGCTTATATAATTCAATTACATCTTTTTTCACAGTACAGCTGTATATCAGTTCTGAATTAAGTGCTTTAATACACTAGTGAGTCATCACTACAGATAACTTGGTAGCAAGATCAGGGACATTGCTACAATAATTTTAACTGGAAAAATATATGATGCTGGCTTTTCTCAAAATTGCTAAAAATTTTCACTGAAATCAATAGAATTACATCAGATTCACACTCAAAGACGCCAGTTGGAGCTTTCCTTATCTACATTTAATCATGGACACAGGCTAAGAAAACTATCTAGCTTATGTCAGATGATAAACTACTAAACTTTCCTAGCATGTTCTAACTCCATGTAGCTTTGGGAAATGTTACATTTAGGGAAAACAAAACAAAACAACAACAAACCTTTTATGGAATATTGAAAATCAAAATTTATAAATCATATTTCTAGATAATGTATCATTAATGAAAAAAGAAGTGACATTGTCAATCAAAAGCTGATCACACTTCCATTCCTACTAGAATGGGCTTTGTCCTTCCTATATCTTTACGGAAACAAAGTGATACAAAATGTAAGTTTTTGTCTCACAAATAGTTAGTTGGACAGAGAGACAAAGAAATAGGTTTTCCATGAAAAGTAAAGGATCCTAGGTAATAATCACACTGTCATTTTAAAATATATTCTTAAAAAATAGATTTTTAAATGTCTAGTGATAGAGTACGAAAACAATTTGATGTGTTAAAGCTAGTCATTCAAACATAGACACTCTGTTTTAGGAGAAGAATCTTACATCTTTGTAAGGTTTTCTAGAATGTCTCTGCACTGCTTAACAAATTAAGCTTACAGAGACCTAGACCTAGCAAAGCTTTTGTCAGTATTTGATAAAACAATTGTATTTCCTAAACCCTAAATTCATCAAGAGAATTAATAATTATTCAACAGAAAAAAAGATATATCTAGTCCCAGTGTGGTACTTCAGGATAAGGGAGTGTTCTCAATTATTTCTTCCCCCAGAATGGGTGTTTTTAAAAGCTTCAGTAGTGTCAGCAAAACATGATCTTGAATGAAGTGATAGATAATAGTATATTATGTGTATTTTGTGATCTGCCTGAATGATTACTGTCTAGATTCAAATTTCACTGTAGTTTGTAATTACTTTTCCATTGAGTAGAGCTATGGTCTTCTTATTGTAGGAGGAAAGAGTAGGATTCAGACTTCCTAGAAAGGCAAGACCCTATGATCTGAGGCATCATTTTAATTTATGGTGCAGAAGCTCAGCCAATCTGATGATATTAATACTTGCTTCTGGAACCATTAGGGCAAGCATCTGGTTCAATGCGGTTTTCATTGGGTGATAGGACTTTTGTCTGGATACCCATTTGCCTTTCTTGAGTGATATGCAACCATAAACGGTATTGATGAAGGCAGTTGATTCCAATACGCAAGCTTCAAGTTTATGGCCTCAAACAATGTGGCCAGCTGGGAAAATAAGTTGTGGTGATCAGCTCTTCACATGAAGTTGATTTTATAAATGTACATCTGCCACTGCCACAAAAATATGACTACTTCCCACAAGCCTCTTCCTCATGCAATCACACCATGATTTCAATTACATAAAAACTCTCTTTTCTAAAAAGGTTGTCATGATTAAACTGAGAATCCCTTTGATTGCATGAGACTTCAATTATCTGAATGTTTTCTTTCCTTTAGGACTTCAAAATACTCAAGAGTGTATTGTATTATTATGTTGCTGTTGCTTGCATAAGGGAAATGATAGATATTATCTCCATCTCCAATGTGTGACTCTCTGTAGAGGCCATCTGGTCCTTAAGATTCTGGATGTCAGTCTGATGCTGGTACATTGTGTATTTATATTTGCACATATGTCCCAGTAAAGTCAGGATGGCAGCATGCTCTAAAGCCATGTGAGATAGTGCTCACATCTGACTGGCCCATAGGGCTATCATATGCTACTGTTAATTTATATTTTAAAGTCATAATATAAAGATGAAAAAGATAAGTAAAACATTTTCTGATAAGCAGCTAATGTTTTGCTCATTTTTGAGAATGGGACAAGGACATTTGTGTTACCTGGACAAATAAGGACATTTTTATAGTTTCTAATTGACAGTTGCTCAAAAATAGGTTACGTGTATTTGAATATGTAAATCTTATCCTTCAGTTAATCATGATACTGCAACATTATGGGAAGGATTGTCATATTAATACTGTTATCTATTCTATTCTGGAAAAATAAAGGGCAAATGCAGAGTTGGATACATGTCTATCACACTAAATGGAAGACAACACCTGATTAATCCAGCTCTATTTGCAAATATAGTGGGAAAAACTTCTAAAATGTATTAAAGTACAAATTACTGCTTATGTGCATAGTTAGTATTAAAAAGAAAAAAAGGAAAAAACTTGTTCAATTATTTCACAGATCTCTTTTCAAAGAGATACTACCAATACGCTTCTTTGATTTCTAGAAGCCATTTCAGTGTTTTCCTTGAAATTTCTAATTTGATACTTTGGTAATTATATGGGTAAAAACGCCTTGATGATATTCTAAAATCTTTCTGCACCTCTGTTTCAGTGCTGTAATTCACACTTTGATAATACATTATTTCTGTTTGGCATGCCTTTTCAACCACTGCCAACCTTAACTCTCACCAAGTCAGCCATGAAATGTAATATGTGATTACAAGTCAATGATCACATAGTAGTTCATGCTACAAAAAAAAAAAAAAAAAGTTGAGAAATAAAGTTCTTTTTGTCACCCCAATCCATACAAAATTTTAACAAAGTAGGTAATTTAGATGACATATTAGTTGGCAGAAGTTATATGGTTCATACTTTATCATATTTTACAGAACTGCCAAATTACAGAATGGTTGAGTTTGGAGTGGACCTCTTGAAGTCATCTACTCCAACCCCCTTGTGTAAGCATGGCCACCTAGAACAGATTGCCCGGGACTATGTCCAGACAGCTTTTGAATGTCTCCAAGGTGGGAGACTCTACAACTTCTCTGGGCAACCTGTGCCAGTGCTCAGTCACCCTTACATTAAAAAAACTGTTTCTTCATGTTCAGACAGAACCTTCTGCATTTCAGTTTGTGTGCATTGTGTCTTGTCCTGTCACTGGACAGCACTGAAAAGAGCCTGGCTCCATCCTCTTTGCACCCTCCCTTCAGGTATTTATATATATTAATAAGTTCCCTGCTGAGCCTTCTCTCCTCCGGTCTAAACAGCCCCAGCCTTTCCTCATAGGAGAGATGCTCGGGTTCCTTAATCATCTTTGCGGCCGTTCGTTGGACTCTCTTTATGTGTCAATGTCTCTCTTGTACTTGAGAGCCCTGAACTGGACACAATGCTTCAGGTGTGGCCTCACCAGTACTGAGTAGAGGAAAAGGATTGCTTCCCTCATTCTGCTGGCTACGCTCCTCCTAATGCTGCCTAGGATACCATTTGCCTTTGCAGCAAGGGCACATTGTGGCTCATGTTCAACTTCGCGTTCACCAGGACCTCAGGGCCTTTTTTGACAAATTGCTTTCCACCTGGGTGGCCCCCAGCAGGTACTGGTGGCTAGGTTTTTTTTTTCCCAGTGGCTGGGCTTGGCAATTCTTTTTGTTGAACTTCATGAGGTTCCTGTTGGCTCATTTCTTGTTGAGGTCCCTCTGGATGGCAGCATGACCCTCTGGCACATTAACTGCTCCTACCAATTTTGTGTCACCTGCAAATACACTGAGTGTATACTCTGCACCATCATCCAGATAATTAATGAAGATGTTGAAGAGGATTGGACCCACCACTGACCCCTGGGGTGCATCACTAATTACCAGTCTCTGACTGGACTTCATGCCACTGATCACCACCCTCTGGGCCCAGCCATTCAGCCAGTTTTCAATTCACCTCACTGTCTGCTCATCTAGCTCGTACTTCACCATCTTCTCTATGAAGATTGTACAGGAGACAAAAGTATTTCAGGAGTACCCAACAATGGGAAGACTGTACTATAGCAAATACAGTCACTATAATGTAATTCTTTCCATATTGCATAATGAGGGAAATAAATAGTTATGCTGCTACCACCCATCAACTATACAATAGAACAAAATTGAAACTTTCCTTTATCCCTGCTGGAGATCTGTTTAAGAGCTATAATGGGAACTTTCCCCATGACATTCATTTCCAGATGCACTCTTTCTAATTTCTTCTTGAAAATTCCTGTAGTCAAAATTGTCTGATTTCTACAGTCTTTCATGAAAGCATTTAGAAAATCAGTATTTCCTTTTCAATGTACAAAAAATGAAGTTACCAAAAGATGAAAAATGTTAGTGATCATTTATTTGTCTAAAACCAGCAACCTAGTCAGTTAATCGCATTTTGTTTTTTAAGGGGAATGTTTTCAAGATTGATTGTTCTTTCTTTGTACATTTGTATTTCCTGATAATATTCCTGGAAATTGTCAACAAATAGAAAGATAATAGATGATAAAGGAATTTTAAGGTTTAACAGAAAGGTAGTAAACACCTTATAGTAAATATTAATGTCTTCAACAGAGTTGTGGGTAAGTACCTTTTTGCGCTCTATCACAATCCAGAAGTAAGAGCATGTTATATATCTTTTAGGCTCCCTCTGTTAGTTTTATACCAAGGAGCTAAACACGACAGATGCAAAACAGAGAAAAGATATCCAAGTCTGTATGAATGCAGTTAAAAATACCCAGACATCTTTAATTTATGGAATCCCAAGCAGATGGTAGAATATGTTTACTGAACTCTTGTCTCTTTTTCTCTGAAGAACTAGAAGCTTTAAATATCACAGCATGTTTCAGAATTTGGCAGTGAGGACGTGAGTTTTCTGTGGTTATTTTTTTAAGTCCTAATGTTCTTAAATTTGGAACACTGGTAAAATTTGTGATAGCTACAAATCTGATTCAATTACTGATTTGAGATCTCTATGTGAAAAAAAATATTTTAAAAAATGATATGAAAGAGAAAATGTTGACTTACTGTTTTCAGTGTCTGTACTACTATTTGATTTAAGTATTAGAATTTAACACTGTCAGAATAAGGCTGTTTTGAAGGCCAAAGTTACAATTAAATAGTGTAGTTTGTTTTCTTGTATAATAGGATCATAATAAGATGATTTCATTATCTTTGCACATAAGGACAATGTGGTGTTTGTCTTAAGCATATCTTCCAGATAGACATTCATTCCAACTTTGAGACAGCAAAAGACTGAAGCATGCCCTGCAGTCAGTGATTGTTTTTTTCAGTCACTTATCGAGGAATGTTTTAAAACTTTCTTCTCTTTTCTTTTTTAATTCAGTTCAGTCAAGACACATTTATTTTTCCTTTATTTTTTGTTATTATTTCTCTACTCATGTAAACTTTTGATCATAAGTCAGTTCCAGAAATTAAATAACAGAAGTTAACTGATTTAGGAAGAGTAGTAGAAAAAAAAATCAGAACTACTGTTACCACAAATCAGTAAGTGATATCACATATCAGATACCACATATCACAAGCCGTTTATCTGCACATGGCTCCATGTTCAGGTGGTTATTTTTAGTAATATTCCTGTTTGAGGACTATACAATATCAGTGCTCTACATACCTAGAGAACTATTAACAATCATTTATTGTTTTGTGTCCTCCCATGTAGTCACGCATTTGTTTTGAATTATTCTGAGAATATATATGATATTCAGAAAATCCAAATTATCTAATTTTTTTTATTCTCTCACATTTCAAGATAATGGAGAATACACTGTTGGCATTCTGCATGGGGTTGTCAATTTTTGCAAAGTGATTAGATGCAATATATGTTAAAGTCTGTGTGCACAACCTGCGTGAATGTATTTGAAAAGATCAAACAACACTCTAGATATTCTGAATATTTCCTTGCAAAAGTCTTTGGCTGTGAAAGCTTCCTTAGAAGCCTGACTAAACCAGAGCAGGGCAGAGAACAAGCAGTGGCTAGGGCAGTGTGCAGGGAGGAAGTAGCAGGGAGATTCTCAGGTGACCATTTTTCAGGATTATTTCTGTGAAGAAATTCCTGAAGCTCAGTCTCCAGATGAAAGAAGGAAAATGGATCTTTGGTCACTAAATTTTTATGGGCTTTTTAATGGATTCTGAAGGAATAGGCAAACTACACATAAAACTGTTGTTGTTACCTACATATCCAAGCCTCAAAAGTGAAACTCCTGTCCTTTTCATCATGCATGTTTCAAAAATTGTATGGGTATCACTGACTTCAGATTTTTAATTCCTTCTCCAAAGACAGAAAGAGTCATGAGAATGAATGATAAGGAAAGGATCTCATGCAAACAACTCTGTATCTGTGTGTTCTGAATGATAGCTATACTCGTGATTCAGGGATGGCTAAGCCTCAGAGTTTGAGTAAGGAATGTATATGAATGTGCATGTGCATGTGTATGTATATATAGCCAATTTACATATTAAGAAATGTGGGGAACTGTGTGAAAGTTAAATTTGATCTACCTAAATCTGCAGTTTTTTGCATTCAGCAACTATAATCATAGAATCATAGAATCATAGAATGGTTTAGGTTGGAAAGGACCTTGAACATCGTTGAGTTCCAACCCCTCTGCCATCGGCAGGGACACCTCCCACTAGACCAGGTTACTCAAAGCCTCATCCAGTCTGGCCTTGAACACCTCCAGGGTTGGGGCCTCAACAACCTCTCTGGTTGGTCCAAATAAAGAGGAAGAGTAGGGTTAAGTATGTGACACTTGACTGTCCACTTTGGCAGCAGAGAAGAAAACTGGATGTTTTGGGGAAGCAGGTTACACGAATATGCAGAAGTGCAAATCTGCACATTTAGGATGGAAAGATATATATTAGAATATATGCTTTCATATATACATTATTATGATCTGTTTAAAGATTTCATTTTTTTCTCATGCATTCCTAAAATTGGCATTTCTTTGATTTCATAAATATTTTTATAATAATTTGTTTTATTTATTAATCATGTGATTCTTAATCATTGATTCTTTAGAAAGTTTTCAGATCTTGTAACTGCCTAGAGTAACATCAAATATGTATAAACATAAATAGTGTTATAAATAATACTTGGCATACTTGACATGTATCATTTAATTTATTCCTTTGAACAATAACCTCTCAAACACTGACATTCTAAGCTTGTGAAACATTAGTGCTGCTCTGTGGAAAGTTCTAAATAATGGTTTTTAAGAAAATGAAGGTGTGAAGTATATATATTTAAAAGGAAATTGTAAAATGGTTCTCTTGAAATATCTTATTGTGAGTGTGGTGTTAACTGTCCTCTTGAATGTTCCATTAAACATAAGGATAAGAATTCACATCTTTTATTTGCATTAAGTGCTTGTACTACTCTTTTGAGATTGCCAGTTATAAGCATTTGAACTGCACACACAATTAAATCTTTAATTTTTAAATTAACTGTTTTGGAAATCCAGTCTTGCTTCTCAAAAATGTCTGAAACTAAATGTGAATAATTTGACTAAAAATAAAGGTACGGAAATGAGAATTGCGGTTAAGAAAAGTATGTTTTCAGCTGTGACCATTTGTGAGAAAGACACCTGAGTCACAGCTTTTCATTCGCCATTCCTCTATTTCATCCAGTAACTTACTAAGAGAATTATACCTCTTTATTAAGGCAGTGGCTATACAAAGGAAAAAAAATACATTACAGCCTTGAAGGTATCACTCACTTGGTGATTTTAGGATATGAAAAAGTTTTGGCTAAACAATCTGTATCTTATTCTTTCATGAAGGAACCAAAACACTTTCCTGTGGTTAGAAATTACTTCATAGCAAGGCTTTATTTTAGTAGAATCAAAGTGGGGAAGTCAGGGACATTTAATGCCTTGTCCCTGGCTTGCATATTTCTTACACAAGGGTTTTGACCAGAACTGTTGGAATTCCTTTCAAATAATCTAAAATGATAATAATTTTGATTAAGAACAGTTTAATTGTACAGATGGATAAGTTATGGATTCTCTTACTTGCTTTTAAATACATCAGTCCATAATTCTGACATATCTGTTATATGCACATTGTCCTTCTGATCCTGAGAGTATAGGAGCCCAAGCTGTAATAGCTATCAGAATACATTTTCTAAAGCCTTTTTTTTGTTCTTTAACTTTGTTCCTTAAGGCACTAATCTTCAAGACAAGAAAGTGGTTCTAGTCAACTACTTCTCTTTCTTACTTAACAGTATCAGGTTATCCCTTAAAATAGTCATGCAAAGAAAAAGAAGGGAAGCGCTCTCTGCAACCCGATCATCTGGCTGATTACAAAATTTTACATAAGCCTTTTCTGATTTCCCTGTGAAAAGAAGCACTTTCAAAATGGGAAATAATATTAAAGCAATTGAAGAAAAACAAAGTGCAATGCTAAAATTAGAACTCCAACTCTATTGTGAATAGTATGTCTGTGTATATGTCTGGACAATGATCTAAACTCTTACACTTGTAAACTTGTACACTACACTTCAAAACAAAGCCAGCAGATATTGTAGGACAAAGCTCCTCCCAAATGCTAACTTTGTCTTTGAAACTCCATTTCTTTATTTGTTGTTATATTAGTTCCTAAATAATGAAGCCAATTAAATGTGCTCTTTTATTTCTCCAAAGATTGTAAAAAAAAAAACACCAACATTTCAAATCTGCCTTATAATTAAGTGAATTGAGCATTGTTATATCAGGTTTTATACTATGTTAGATGAATGGTAATTGTTTGGTTCCTGTTTTATTTTAAATTGTGATTACATCAAAGTCTGCAATAAGGAGTCTTTTCTTGCTGTGGAGAATTATATATATGTAAATATATATTTAAATATATGAGGATATGGCCAAGGCCAGGCTGGATGAGGCTTTGACCAACCTGGTCTAGTGGGAGGTTCCCCTGTCCACGGTTGGGGGGTTGGAACTAGATGATCTTTGAGGTTCCTTCCAACCTAAACTATTCTATGATTCTGTGATAGCCCAAGGTGCAGGTAAAGTTTTGACATCAAGGAATGTAACATCAAATAAAAAAATATTTTCTATGAGATTAAAGTAAATTCAGCAACTATATATCAAATTTTGGATTTAAATTATCTGGTAAACATTTGAGGGGAAGATGGAAAAAGGAGGTGATTGGGGCTGCTAGAAGTCAATGCAAGGTAATTTGGTATAAACCAATGTGCAGTTCAGAAGAGAGTCTGAGCTGTGATTACAGGGGGTAAATCACACCTGACCAATTTGATTGTCTTATATGATAAAATGATGGGTCTGCAGATGAGGAGAGAGCAGTGGATATCATTTACTTTGACTTTAGCAAGACTTGTGACACTATTACCCACATTTAAACATTTTGATCTGGATTGGTGGAAAACTAGATGGGTGAAAACTGGATGATTGGACTAAGAAAACAGTGGTTAATGGGTCTGTCTGGAGGCTGGTAACAAGTGGAGGGTCCTGGGCCTGTTTTATTTAACATCTTTGTCAGTCTCTGGGAGACGGCTGTGGAGTGCACTCTCACCAAGTTTCTAGATGACACCAAATTGGGAGGAAAATAAATGTAAAAATTAATACTCAGTAAAACCTCCTTTAAAATGCTTTAACTCAACACACAAACTAAACGACTTATGAAAGATATATGGGAAAGAATAGAACGAATTAACCTGAATGTCAGGTTAATTCACTAATCTATTATAAAATGCAGCAAAATGAGTATTCAGAAAGATATAATATCTGCAAAAAGATTAGCACAGTACAGATACATCTCATAGGTCATTCTTTTCTTTATTTCATTTAATGGGAATGTAGGAGAAATATCTTTCTGGAACTCAATTTCAAATGATCAAGTTTTGGAAATGTGAATAAGATGTAAATGTAAGTGTCTTCCAAATACCTAGTTAACTATCTGAATATATGACTTAATTTTCCAAGTTGGGGACACTCAGAATTTCATACTGAGTTTGCAGATAAACTTGCAGATAAGCTAAAAAAGTGCCTAATTTTTCTCTATGCATGTTTAAAAATTCAGTAGGAGCTGCCCAGTATTTCTTACTCAGTGAGTTAGCTGCATACAGAGGAAATCAGACCAGTCAATTGGGAATAAATACCATATGAAGGCAATACCTTTAATTCCATTCAGGGATGTTTAACGCCTTCCTTTCAACTTCCATTTCCTTTGTTATTTACTATGTGTAATCCATGTGTGTTTTACACCTCTATCAGCACATCTGTTTTTTATACAGTCCTTGTTTTAAGAAACTTAAGAACTTTTATGAACCAAAACCTCCTTTGACCAGACTCTGTGCACAGTCTTTCAGTGGAACATTTCAATACGAACACTTTTTTAATGGAGGGGAAAATCAAAGCAAGGTGTGTTGGCAGATATCACAAAATTAGTGATTATACAGGCTGCTAGGTTTGAGGTTTAATCTACTATGCTTTTGTAAGTAGGACAATGCAAAGTTAAATGCTTTTTGATTTTTCTTTTTTTTTGGATACCAATGTAATACATCTGAAGTTCGTTTTGAAATTTTTTTTGTAAGTTTTATGTATTTAATTAGGACATAATAAAACCAGATTTCTCCACTATTGTCTGAGTTACGATGCCATAAAGCACTCAGGTTTAACTACACATGGAGTTACTAACTCAGGTGCCAGTTCTTGATAAAATTGGATGGTATCATATAATTTCCTATAAAATAGTTTGTTGCCAAGAAGGTTATATTACACTCAAGCACTTATTTTGTCATTATGAATGCAGGTGAACTGAAGGAGCTTAGAAACAACATACACTGCTATGATGTTAAGCTGCTTGTAAAATTGTTTGTAAAAACAGCAAAAGAAGCAGGAGTAAAGTTTAGCACTGCAAGCAGGCTAGCCCAGGCATAATAGAAAGAAAAAAGCTTTCAGTTCATATTTCAGCATTTTTTTTTAATAGAAAAAGTATGTTTCACTTCTACTTGAATTAGAAATGTAACAGTCAATAAAACGGATATCAGGGAGTGAGATCCATGTAAAAGTTCCTTGTTTTCCTTTTCCTTGTCTGATTCTTGCTCTTATGTTCCTATTTTCAGCTCAGGTTTGTTGTCTTCTGAATGGGAATATTGTTGGAAATGTAGATTTACAGGACATTCAGAACAAATATCCTTGCCCGGGTCTTGTTACAAGTCAAGGAAAAAAAAAACCACTCAGGATTCAGGAGCACTTTGAACAATGTATTATTTAGCTATTCATATGAACTATTGACACAGATTGTTTTCTAAGATCATGTTGCCCATTGTTAAATTTTCTTTCAGTCTTTATTTTCAGTTATTCTAGATCTTTCTAGACAACTTCTCTCAACTAAATAGTAAGCCAAAAATACTGATATAACCCCCCAAGCTGACAGCTCCCCATTTTGTGCATGAAGTATAGGACTGAGACATTTGAGCTCGTGGGATGCCACAGAGGTTGCATAGCAACGAATGCGAGAAGCATCTCATCTGTACTGACTGTCAGACTCCCAGGACAGCAGAGGAAGTATTTCAGGGATTGCAGCTCCAGATCTTTTAGACTCTTTAACCTTTTCTGTTTAAAAGAAAAAAAATATTTTTAAACAGCACTGGATAAACATACATGGCTTTTCAGGTTCCACTGAGACAAGGAGAGTTGAACAGTAATATTAATACAACTTTTTATCAAAATCTTTTTCTTCTTCCTTGCATTATCAGAGAATAAAGCTAATTGTGGGTGAAAAATATGAAAGGAAAATGTCATTATTATACTGTCCATTGGCAACAATTAATTTTAGTCAATATTAGGCAAACACTATTTGTTGTGTTTTTCTGCATCAGTGGATCCTTCGTTGTGCAGTGAGGGCAGAAAGAGATGCGTGATACACAGAGAATAAAGAAAGGGTTGGAAGTCAGGAGGACTGGCAGTTAAAGGTGACAATAAAAAAAGTTGCAGTTGCAGTTAGGCTAGATAACACTGGTCGCTAAGTGGGTGGCACTCCCCATTGTTAAAATTTCTAATATTTTCATACTTTAAAAAGTAGCAGTGGGACTTTACAAAAGGTTTTCATTTCTTTACAAAGAAAACATGTGAATCCCAATAACATTTCACACTTCTACAACTGTTCCTTTAGAAGATTATAAAGCTCTTTAACAACACTAAGCAACAAAGCTTTGTGACAAATTACTCCCAGATATAAAGAAAAAACAAGTATGGCTCCACAGAGAAGTAATTAGGACAAACTGGCACACTGTTTAGATTGGAAGTCATCATAGAATAAGATTGCCTTTTTAAGCCTCTAAAGAGCTTGAAGTGATAAATTAATTTGTCAATGAAATGTAGACACCTCTCGCATTAAGCTGAACAAGGATTTTCAGGATCAGAAGTCTGGATTTAAGTGCCTAAAATCCACATACATTCTCTGTGATCCAGAGTCCTTAATGATGCTACATAAGTGGTTTAAAAGCAACTTTTAAGTTAGTTCTATATTTATCAGTAACTGATCCGAGGTCCCAGTGGCTGAGTTTTCAGGAGTGCTAAGACTTACAGTTCCAATGGAGGCCAGCAGTAATGTGCTTTTGAACTTGTATGAACTTACAAAAGGTTACATAGTGCTAAGTAGTGTGAAAAATTAGATGACTCTAAATGCAAGCTTTGCAATGATTTTTGCATTTGAAGACTATGTGCTCCAATTCCTCTCCTGCGAACTGTATTACCTAATCTAGCATGGATATTTTTTGGTGAAGCCATGTGTACGTTTTTGGCAACTGGATACATGCAGAGGAGTTCGTATGAGGCACATAACCTTTATTTCATAGTGAAATCATCTCTGCTATTTCGCATGAAGGCTTTGCTTTTGTTATTTTCATATTGTTTTACCATAGTATAAAATAAAATACAAATTCTGAATATTCATGTCTGATCTTTGCTTAAGAAGAATGGCATGTAATTCAAGAGGTGGCCAATTTGTTATGATCCCTGTAAAACAAAGGCTGACCCAACTGGGAATGGTATCTCAGTGGTTGAAAATGACTGGTTTTGAACTGCTGCTGAGCCGACACAATTAGGGTCCTCGTATCCCAAGATGAGAAAATTCATTTCCATGCCTGCAAGCAAATATAGTGCCAAGTGCTAGAAGTACCCCAAGGCGCAAAGACTCCAAGGCATGCTTACATAGATAAACAAAGCCTGGGATGCATTACATTAACTGCATGAAAGTAGTCTGCTAAATAGATGGAATGCAATACATTAGTAACATTCTTGCCCACATAATGTTGTTATATATTTTTAAAGAACTATATTAAATATCGTACATAAAAAGCTAATTAAAGGAGGGGCATTCTGCCAAATACATTAGCATTGCCTTTCTGAAATTCTTTTGGAGTAAATACTGTGATTTCAGAACCTGCTTCCATTTTGGAAAGGAACACAAATTTCAAACTTCCAGTTTTCATAAAACCTATTGAATAAAGTAAAATAACATTATTAAGTAATTTAATTTGTTTAAAAATTTTAAGGTATAGTTCATATTAATCTATGACATTGAATATAAAACTAGCTATACTATTATAGATATAAAAATGTTTGGTAAAGCTGAATAGTTGATCTTTGTTGAAACATTTTTATTGCCAAAATATTTTACCACATCACAGAAAATATAAAAGGAGAATAAACCAGTTCCATAGCAAGGAACTTCCTATATGCGACTATAGATTGTCCCAAAACACCTTCTGTATGTTAGCTTTACTAATGTCTAATGACAGGAATCTCTTCAGACTTTAAAAAAATAGTCTCATAATATGTATCCGGTAGTAAATAAATTCACACCTTGGTTCCCATTAAATAAATTTAAAATTTCTTAATATTTTAATGTCGGTCTTTAAGCCCATTGAATTTTCAATATGAAAGTTGAGCCCACAAAAATTATCTATAAAAATTAAGTTACATACATTTTTACAGACTTTGATTTTTAAAAGTTTCTGGTATTACCTTTCCTAGCAGCAGTGACCTGAAAGTGGTACCTTTTTTCCAAATACTAGCAGAAAATGAAAGACAAGAAAAAATACTTAGCCTGTTCCTTGCGGAACGAACAATTTAAATATGTAAGCCTGAAGGAAAGAAAAATTATTATTATTCTATTTCTGTAGATGAGATACTGAGTCACAAAATTTAATTAAGATCATAGCATTGCATAAAAAGTGATGGAATAAGAACTGAAAGTAAACCTTAAAGAATTCTCTGTGACTCCCATATAACTAAACTCTTCTGTTCATATATATTTTCTCCTATGCGTAGAGCTCTACCTTTCTAATCCTTGCTTCTAGTCAGAGCACTTACTTTATTCTTAGCTTTCTTAACTTGTTTTCATATTTGTTGTTCTTTGTGTCCACTTCTGTAATTGCTGACAGTTCTATAACTGCACACTCACACAAAGAAGTATGTACTTGGCATGTAATAAGTATACATACAGTATGTATTATATGACTACTCACATTTCCTAGCATTTAATGACTAGAATAATTGTCAAAATAATATACTATTTTTGTGCCAGCCAACAATAATATTTTAGGTAAAATGAAGGAGTAAAATACACTTTTTGCTTTGCTTTTGATTTTTTGTCTTAATTTAGATCTCATACATATGTAAGAAATATGAGATGTTCTTAAAAAGACTTGAAATCTTTGCAATCTGTCCATGTAAAGTCAAATCTGCAATGATTTCAGTGGAAGTACTCAATATGATTAGGAATAGAGGAATCTGAGGTCCATACTGAAACCACTTTTTGTACAATCCTTGTTTATTATGTTCTACACTTGCTGTATAGATAAATAGGTATGACAGCCTAGTTTATCTTATTTTAATATATCTCAGTTTGCAAGTTAAAGAACCTATGGTTTCAGAACAATTTCTAAATACCTATATGCATTTCCAAATCAGTTTTGGTTTTCAGTTTAAGAAATATACTAGACAAAACAATACATAGCAGAGGATAGCTGCACACAATTTTCATATACTGTTTTTCAATAAACATTGGAATTAAGTTCACGATGCCTTGTCTTCAAAGGGAAATCAGAAGAAAAACACTAATTTGTTTGCTATTATGAACTAGCGTAATTTAAACTCATTATAGGATTCTAGTTGAAATTACACAGGCATCTTCCTCAGAATCTTTATTTTAAATTAAGGCAAGAGTGCAGTATAGATAGATAATGATACTTGCAAGTGTGTAGCAATAGCATCCTTCTCTGGTACTTAACCACTTATCTCTGAAGCGATCTTTCCCTTTTGTCCCTTGCTACATGACATAAGAGTTTCTCCTCTGCACTTGTCTAGACCTCAAAAGTACAATCTACACATGGAAAATTATGTCTGGAGATATTCTGACTTTGACGTTACAAGGCAGATCATTGTTTGGCTGACCAATGCATCACCTTACTGTTACCACAATGATTTTTTCCAGAGCTGGGTACGAGGTTATTCAATAATATTTATTTTTCCTAGCAGATATAACAGAGAAGGAATGAGATGAGGGCCTTCATCAGTAGAAGGTTCCAAGGAACAGATCTGTTCTCAAACATTGTGTATTACACAATGAGGGTTGTTGTACTTTTAAAGCAATAAGAACTTACTAAGTCCTGATCAGGAAAGATACTGTGATAGGAGCAGGACATAAGGGACACTAAAATAATTCTGGCATTTTGGACCCTGCTAACTTTTTCACATGACTGAGTAAGATATGTGGCATTTCCATATCTCTGCAACCCAGATGTCCATAATATTTTAACCTCCAGAATCCTTACAACCATAATTAGCCAATTACGAATGGCTAATTACAAAATATTTGGCTACTATTTGATCATGTGGATGATAGAAGTTATTGACGTCATCTCAGAAAGTGTGCCTGTGAGCTGTGAAAAATATTACTGATGTTACCGCTCAGTTTATGCTGCCTGAGGGAGATGTGAGAACACTTCACTGAGAATACGGTGCTGCATTTTTGCAATGCATGTGAAAGCCAGCAGATGGAGTGTTTCAGTTACGCTGATGAATACAGTTATTCCAAATTTAATTAGAACAGCTGATACCTAACCCTTGCATCACAGCAGTTACACTTTGCCTTTCAAGCAACCAAATGCTTAAAAACTTTGAGATGTAAAGCAGCTGTGATGCAAATCATCTTAAATTTACAAATATTATTTCCATATTATTATTATTAACTGTGAATGCAGTTCTGTATCAACTATACTTTCTACACATTCACAAGATTTAAGCTCGTTTATGTATATATGATACAGACAATCTTATCCCTTGCAAAATTGTTTGTTTTCAATTCTACTGCATCCTTTCTGAAATGGACTATCTTGTTTGTTTGTCATATGATATTTTTGAATTTACGTCATGTTCAGTGTGCTCTATTCGTAGCCTTTTCTACTCTTGATTATTTTAGGAAAGATCTTCCCTGTGTCATCCAATAGAAATTATGATTTATTTAATTTCTAGAGACTAAAATATGCTTTACCGTAAAGTATAGAACATAGTAAAATATAAAAATACAGTAAAACAGTACAATGGGGAAAATTTAATCTTTGTCCTTTTGTTTGTCTGCAATTTAAAAAAATAGTTTGTACATAAAAAATGAATCACACTATTGATCCCTCCAGTACCTAGTCTTTGACACTCAGACATCGCTAGCAGCTGGCCCTGGAGGCCCAACATCCCCTATCCCTTCCCCCCTCCACTGCATACAAACTATGTCAGTGCACAGGACCTGGCTGGGACCTCCTGGCCCCTTCAGTAGCCAACCTACAGACCCTATGGTCTGTCCTGGATCCAGCTTCAGCACCTGGATCCCAAGCTCCTACCCTACTCACCAGTTAGTCCTAGTTGATATTCACTGCCCACCATACACTGATGTGNCCCTACTCACCAGTTAGTCCTAGTTGATATACAATACACTGATGTATGTTCCCTGTGCACCCTCTCTGGTCTGTCCAGTCACTGTCACCACAGACACATGGATGTCTCATCCCTGGTCCCACCCCAGTTGCTGCACTCAGACCCCAAACACACACATGCGTGGGGTATAGAGAGCATCTCACCCAGGAAAGAGTTACAGATGGAGTTTAAAGAGAAGATGGGACAGACTGCACTGACCAGGCAGAGGGCATGGCCAGACCAGCATACTGACCAGCAAACTGCTTACAGGTGACTGGTCCCATTTATCTTCTCACCTCTCCAGTTTTACACATTTGTTCCTCCCAAAACCACCTTTATCTTTCTTTTCCACAACTTTGATTCCCCTTCTGAACATCCAATAACAAATCTGGCACGATCCCAGAATGCTTTCCTAGGGGATGCAGGGCAGGGACTCAAGTCTCTGACTGGGGTGCTGGGGTTTGGTAGTCAAGTCTCTGATAGGTGACTAGTACTTTCTGTGTGCAGAGACAAAGCAGTTATCATGTAAGCTAACACTATGCTTAGAAAATTAGCTCAGAGGTAAGAAAATCTGGCCACAAAACACTTGGGTTTTTTCTTTCCAATATGCAAAATTTTGAAGTGACATTTTGTTCTTAGGGGAACATTTTGAACTGTTCAGTTTAAAACAAAAAAATTGTAGAAAGACTGATAAATAACCAATGAGATGACTTCCCTATCAGGAGTGAGGCACATTTTAAAGGCAAATTCAGTTATTTCTGGAGGGTGTTCAAAATAAGAATGGAGTTGGATGTGAGAGAAATAATCAAAATTACAGGCCTAACATTTTAATTTTGCATTTCTGCTAGATTTTTTTAGTAAAATTTAGAAAAACAGCCAAAAACAGTCCCATAAAGTGCTTTGTAAAGTTCAGAATGGCTAAACAATAGCAGAGAAGCTACATGGGAAACTGATAGAGCCGCATGAGGTACCTGTTTGTTTCCAAAGCAGACATTTGATTTAATGAATTTTTGCTAAAGTGGAAAGAAACATGGAATGGTATTTTTAAAGAAACATAATATGAGTGGAAATTTTCTTTATGGCTATCGTAGAATAGTTAAAAAGGAGTCTTACCCAGGCTTAAGTTACTCTTGCAAACTTGTGTATGTTACATTTTTAGAACCATTGAACAGAGAAAAATATTTCTCAAAACTAACAGAAGTTGTTCAAGACTGTATATTATAACATGCAAATTATTCTTAAATTTTGAAAATGCAGTATTATTTCCATTAGCTACTTTACATAGTTCTTCCATGAACAATTAAAATGGAAATCTAGGTTATTTCCATAATTCCTTTGGCTCATAATTAATGAAGCACTATCATCATAAGCAAAAACATTTTTGGGATGAGATCAAGGAATTCTAAATGTTCAAAGATGACCCTGCCATTTTCTTTGAGGAACATCATCATCATTGAAATGTTTTAAATAATTTGCCTATTTAGAAAATAAAAAAAAGACTATCAGCAATAAGTAATTAATACTAAAATTAAAATTCTTTTATAGTATTTAAATTAGACTGATAATGCCAAACTAAATGGTGTGGAATAGGGAGAAAGCTTAGCTTTACTAAGTGGTGGATATTTGGTTCTTATTAAAAAACTGAGTTTTCTCTTCATTGTGACTCTTACAAAATAAAACTTCCTGTGTGGGAGATTTATATCTCTAACTTGCAGGTCATAAACTCATGTAAAAATAAAGTTCTGATGCTAGTCTATCTTGATATGTGCCTGAATTTTTATGAAGAAAACCCAATAATAAATACTGTAGGTAAAAAAAAAATCCTTCAGAAATGCAAAGGCTACCTTCTAGCTTAAATTTGAAAACTTGAGCTTGAAATCTTATCCTAAAGGAGTGCTTTTGTTGCTGTTGTTTGTAGGGGAGGTTTGTGTGTGTGTGTGTTTTCATTTGGGAGAAAAATGTAGTTTCTTCCAAATTAGAAACATAGGGGTTTT
>VUYV01000056.1:3899533-3993000 GCA_008711295.1 Anarhynchus alexandrinus | reverse complement strand
TCTTTGGGCCTATTTAGGCCTTTGAACTTTTGAAAAAATGTAAGTGCTTGGTGGCGTTAACCCCTCACTGCCCCACAAAAAAACCCAACTTCCAAACAAATAAAGACGGGATCTTTTTAGAGGAGTCAGTTTACAAAGGAAAAAAGTCCCTTCCAATCTTAAAATTTATAATAATAGAAAGAATTAAGTTAATGGATAATTTTCCTTATCTGAGTAACAGTATTATTTTCCGGAGGAACGCTTCTGTGAATAAATCTTGCATGCAACACTGAGCAGCAATATTTTTTCAGTACAATTTCTAACATGTCAGATTTTTTTGTTTCTCTAGTAAATAATTTTCTACTAACATTTTTGTTTAATTTACTGTATTTACTGCATCCACAATTTGAATTCATGAAAACAAAACTCTGCTGTTTCATCTCAATAAATATTTTGAAAATTAACAGTGATGACAAAATAATGTAAGCAACATGTCAAGCTTAACACCATTGAGCACTCTGAAAAGATTTTCACATTCAGTTTTGAATTAAAATGCTGCATCTCCTCTTGAATCAAAATAAATCAAAACAGTAATAGCATAAGAAAAAATATGATGAATAGCAATGTTGATGTCTATTGGTTTTGTGTAGGAAGATCTGTGCTGGATGTCTTTATCATGGTTCATTGATGGAATTATTACTTGGAGAAAAAGCAAAACAAAAATATTCCTGTTCTATAGAAACTTCGAGCCAATTGTTTTTTTTCTCTCTCTCTTTCAAACCAGAGAAGGAGCTGTGGGAAGATAGTACTGACAGCAGGTTCACAATCCAGTTCAAATTTATTCATACTGAAAAGGTCAAATCTTACCCATTTTTGAAAATAAGTCCTTTTGAAAAAAGCGTATTAGACCACATCAAGATTTTATAGGAAGGGAAAATATTGCTATAGCATAACATTTTACTCACATATGTTTGTGAGAATCTGGATGCAGTTAAAGGTACAAGTTTTCCTATTATTTAAGCTAATACCAGAGGTTCTTTCCCCTATTCTTTATTTCTTTCCTTGTGTGAGAGGACATCAGTGAGAACCTGTACTCTTTGGTTGGGAGGCATTGTATGCAATAGTAAGGAAAAGAGAAGGCACTTCTGTGTGTATACAGGAAAATAATCTAGAAAAATATAGATCAATGTATTTGGTTAACAAAAAAGAAATCACAACCCCAAAAAAAAACAGCACAAAAAGATAAATCTGAAAGGACTTAATATTGCAGATCTTAAAATGACAGCAACAGCCATCAAAGTGAGTGTGTAATCTGTTATACTGTTGTGGTATCACTTTAATATAGAGAAGAAATATAGGAGAAACATATGTAAACTGGTAGTTTATTCCACCATTTTTCTCTAAGTGGATTAACAAGAAAATATACGGAGATTCAGAGACTTTGATGTAGTCACAATAGGTATGTTTCACAATAGGTATGTTTCATTTATTATTTGGGCTGTATAATTTCATACTTGTTAGCATTGTGTAGTTGGGAAAGGAAAGAATAAAACATGGAAAGGTTATCTCTAGAGCACTTTGTGATGGAGCTAAATTCTGCCTGTAAAACTACAGATTCAGTTAGTAGTTCATCCAAAAGGTTTTTGTTGGATGCTGTAAGTTTAAGAAAGGAAGAGATTTCTGAAGAAAGGACTTTTATATCTTTTTTAATCTTAGAAATGATAGAACAAGAGAACTTATTCCAGAAGAGAAAATTCAGTGGCTCTATTTTCATAATCATGTAATGTAGTTATAGGTATTAGCATCTAGAACACGAGTGCTTGTATGCCTACATAACGTAATTGTGAGAATTCTTTTCTTTCCATTGATATAGCTTGTCTTGCATTTTTAGTAAATTCACATGCTGAGTATTTTCTTGTGTGAACAGCTTCTACAGAACACACTGGTTAAATCGAATATGCTTTTGGAACTATACAATATATAATTCTCTTCTTTTAATACTCAAGGATTAGGCAAAATAACATGGTCTCTGCACATTTGTTTCTGGTTGTTCCAGTATTCTTTCTGTTTATGAATGCAGTTGAACAGTTATTGGCTGTCTTATACCACTGTAACTTGATTGGCTACATTGGATTTATTCAAATGCATGCCAGAGGAGGATGTGATCTAGTACTTTAGGGGAAGAACTTTCAGGTAAATTGATTCAAAAAAATATCATCACATGAATTTTGTGAGATTACCTTTTTTTTTTTTTTTAATTTTAGATCGTTGCTTTAGTATAGTTGAGATTTTATCCAGATAAACAGAAAGATGTCCAGGTTGCCTGCTGGGTTTTTTCAATTAATTTTAAACCAGTTACTTTTCATTTAGTAGTGTGTTAAATCAAACTGAGCTATGTTCCTTTCCATCCACTGTTGTTTTCTCAAATTCTTTTTTATGGCTCTTATGATAATCCTCTTGGCTTTTTCCATCTTTGAATCCTTCAAATGATTTCATCATTGCAGAATTCTGATAGCTCTTCCTTTACCCTTTTCCAAAATCATCAACCATTAAAAAAAAAAAAAAGAAAAAGAAGAATTGCAGTACAGTGTTCTTTCTCTCCATTCTTAACACTCTACACAACTTACAGTCTAATACAAGTAGGTAAACTTTCTAAGGTATTCTGTGTTCATAGGAAGATAGGACAATTAAATTCAGTTTTTGCCTTGTTCATAGATGCTGCCATAATAAACATGTTTAATAATGTACTTCTACTCATGTCCTTACTACCATCTGCACCAAAATGTTATCTTTCACCCTGATTTGCTGCTCAACTTATGGTCTTTAAAAGGCTTTTGTGAGGGACTTTGTCCAAAGGGTTTTAGGCATTCAGATAAGTTATACCTACTGTTTCTCCTCTGTAACACTATTTTGATGACTGTGTAATCTTCAGACACAATTTTTCATTGTTTTTCTTATAGTCCAGGTTGTGTTAACTTGCTCCATTGACACTGTCTGGACTGTGCTCTTCTGAATGCCATGACTTTAGTGATTGTTTTCATCAGTTTTCCAAAAACTGCAGTATGAACAGCCCTTTAGTTACCAGTTTTCCACAGCAGTCTTGCTGAAATGCTATTGCTATCTAATTCACTGCATCTTAACTGTCTATTTCATTTGAAAATTAAAATTAACAGAGAATTTTATACCAATGTAAGGGGCATGAAAGTTACCCAGTGAGCCTGTTTTGAACAGAGGTCTTCCAAATCTAATGCAAATGTCCTAATTACTATTAAAGTCCTTACATCCAGACCCTGTAAAAACTGTCACACATGGTCTTGTCCTTGTCCTGTCTCATTCTAAATATATCTTACAGTGCATTTTGTACTGTAATAAAGGAGCAAAAAAAACACTAGTGGCAGAAAAGGATAGTAAATTTAATTCAGAAATGTTTTGCTGGTTTTGCAGGTAGGACTTTCCTGTCCTTTATCTTAGACATTTATTATTTTTTTACAGTGAGACATCTACAGATGTTTGAAGGGCATTGAACTTTATAGATACCATTATGCGGAGCCGTAATGCTTTCCTTCTTTTTTTTTCCTAAGTCTAGATCTTCAGGTGTTATGATTATCTTAGCTCGAAGTCAATGTAGCTATGTCGTTCTGTAATCATTTAGGTCTGATCCTCCTAAATTAATGATATGATGTATGAAGTCCTTTCTCTAACTTTTAATAGAAATATTTTGCCATAACGAATCCCACGAAACAAGAAGTTAGAAAAAATTAAAGAGAAAAGTGGCCAGGAATATCATAATTTTTGAACCCAGTAGCAGCTCAATGTAAATCCGTAAGTGTTCTTTCATCTTTCTTGAGCTCATTAGCTGTAATAATCTTCCTGATTCTGGGTCACTCATTGAAGTGTAAAACTCACAGGGATATGATTATATTTACCTGTTGTTAAGACTTAATTTTTTTTGACATGTAGGGACTGATGAGAAGGGTAACTGTATCTAATGTTTCTGCATTATTCCTTAGGCATTTTGCAAATCTTGTAACTCAGCCAGATGGAATATTCTAGCATGTTTCTCTACAATATCTCAATGTCATCTTCCCCTGTAGCAGGTAATGCAGGCCATGGAAAGGTTACTAGCTTAAGTAAGCAATAAATTCCCATAACATGAAGTTTAAAAGACATAAAGAGATGTTTTCTCCAATCATATGTTTTAAAAGCAATTATTGTTGACAATAAATATTTTCTTTTATCTTATTCCTAAAACTACTTATCTCCACTTTTTTCATTTTACACAGTACACTGAAGAAAGATTAGATAAATAATATTTAAACAAATTTAAAAAAAAATGTGGAAAAAACCTTGAACCAGAAAAAAGCAGTATACATTTTATTGCAATGAAGACTTGAGTTAGAAAAAAATGCATGCAGAAGTAAATACTGATAAAAGATAAAAATGGAGTAACTGAATGAAGGAAATATTTAATGAAACAAAATAAAGTAGCAAAAATTAAAACAGACAAGCTTACCAAGATACTAAAATATTGTCCATCAGACAATGATAGAAATACAATAATGTTTACAATTTTGTCTTTATATGGGAAGTTTATTATTTTGTGTCCTAAGTAAACTTAATTATCAAAGGTAAGAGTATATGGAAGATTTCAATACGTATTATAATTTTATCTTAATTTTCCTTGTATTGTTACACAGTACATTAAGACAACTCAAAGAGAATATTTGTGCAAAAATAGTCATGAAAGGAATGCATTTTAATGATGACACAAATTGGGTGCTCTGTTATATCAAAAACTGAGATGTATTTAGTTTTAAGTAGAGTACTTAACACTAAGAAGAAAATCTTAAGCAGACTGGAGTTACCTGATATTTTTTTCAATGCATGGGTTTAACATAATACTGAGGTTTTCGATGTTTATGGATCTTAAATGAAAATTAAAATCTATATCTTATATCTTCATAAAAACAGAAACTGTAATTGCTTGTGAATTGGAAGAAACAAGTTCTGATTTACTCCTGTTTACAAGAAAAAAATCAATTTGCAATTTCATAGAGGCACTAACAACTCTTTAAATAGATTATTTCAATTATTCTTGCTGTTTATTGCTCCACATGGGGTCATTAACCCTATGAACATTTAGGATTACAGATTTACATAAGCAAAATATTAATCAAATCTACACGCAAAGCAGGACAGAATGTCTCACGTTGAGAATGTGCTTAATTGTTTTCCTCAATAGGACCATGCAGGAAGACATTACCCACAATTAGTGATTAGTTTTCTTTGACAAAATGTTCTAAAGAAGAAAAAATACAGATTTTTAGAAAAGTGTTGATAAGGGAATGAAGTACAAACAAAGGAAGAAAGTTAAATCTGATTTTCTCCATTCTGAATATAATTTCGAAATATACCTCAATGTTATTAAATTATACATTTTGTCAGATGCATGGGGTTGGGGTTGTCTTCGTTGTTTTACATTCTCTGTTGTACTATCACAGGGTTTTTTTTGTGGGCAAGTGAACAATTTTTGTAAAGTTGTTTTGTGAATAGAATCCTAAAGTGAAAAAAGGACATAAGATCAAGAGAAAGTGTCCTACATTTTCTAAATTAAATCTAAAAATATATTGATTATTCATGTAAATTAACAGTCTGATTCTTATCAGGAGCTGCCTTATTGTCAGCATTTCTGAATATTAGAACACATCCTTGGGTATCTAATCTCTTATTTCAAAGTATAGCTAATGGATGGGTTTCATTTGGTGTTGAATACATTAAGTCCAGCATCACTTAAAAAAAAATCATAATTAAAATTAATTCTTATTTCCTCTTTAAGTTCTAATAAGTATTTTTCAGACAAGTACAAATGCAGTGTACTCTAGCATGATTCTTTTCAAAGGTAACCTCTTGGAGTGGTCCCCATGATTCGTTTTGTTTTTGAAGTACTGAGAAGTCCTCTCTGAATTTTCCTATTGCACATATGCTGAGCTTTCAGAAAGCTTTAATGAACTTTTAAGCTTTGAAAACAGTTGCAGAATCTGGGCATAGAGGTATTCAGCTTCTTTAAATGGAGATTTGCTATCTTTAAGCTTTCTGATGAGTTCTAAAGTTACTCTATTAATGAACCCAAATCATGATAACAACATTTAGCCTTGATATACCACTTCATATTACATATTCAAAGAGCCTTTCCAATATTAATAATTACACTGTCTTATTAGCACACAATTATAGCCTAGAAATCAGGATTTTTGAATGCACTGAGCAGCAGTTATATTCCCTCCCCTCCACATAAATCATATTCAGTTTGCCACAGTAATTCAACAAAGTGAACACATCCTTTACATCCAAGAAGTAAGTGCTATTTTTTAAAAGTTGTTAGGTTCACCATACATTGATTTCATCTTATTACACTGCATTAATAACTTAGTCACATCTCTCAAATTACAACAAAGTAATTAAGAGAGACAGAAAAATATAATTATTTTTTGTTTGAAAATTCTGTAATTTCCATGCAGACTGGGTAAATTATTCATTCTGGGTGTGGATTCCATTTTCATTCCACTGCACTGATAGCATAATCACATAGTCCTAATTATAGAGATAGTAAATAAGAGAGAAAAGAAAATACCACTCCTCACTCCTGTAGAAATTTCTATTGGCATAAAAAGCACTAATTAAAATTCTTTATTGCATCACATTTTGCACAGATACAGCAGTTTTGTAACAAAAAGAAGAGAAGGTATTTTGTGTGGGAAGGAGGAAGACAGAGGGTTACTGTTAAGATGTTTTTCACTGAGTACTATTCTTGCGCTCTAGCCCTTGTTCAAATGCTTACGGTTGTTCCCTTAAAGCTGTTGCTGTTGCTCACTGATGTAATGTGAGCTGGGGCACTCTAAAAAGAAATCCAGTGCAGACCATTCATTTGCACCAGCTGCAGAGCTGTGTTTCTCTTGAAGAGCTGGTTAAGCAGTATTGATATTACACACTGTTCTCTCCCTCTTCACTGTCCTCTCTCCATCATCTCCACCCTGTGCACATAAAAGTCTGATTTTAGGATTTGAGACTCTGTCCTGGGACTACCTGCATCTCCCTCTCCTTCAGAGGGAGAGAGCAGAAGAGCAGCCTGCTTACCTTCTGCACCTCTTGGATCTGGGAGGAACCTGTTACAGGGAGAGGGAGATGAAACAACCAGCTTGATGCTCCTGCTGTTACCAACCAGGTGTGATTGCTTCAGTTAGTACCGATGGATAACACTGACAGATTTCTCCTTGCAATGCTGGCTGTCTTGCATTCCTCTGTGCATACTACACTGATGGCAGCAATGATGACAACTCTGTGTTGTAATGTGCAGGCAGGAAATGGAGACCAGATGTTAAGCGAGCGTGCACGGTGCAGGTACCTGGCCCTCATCTCCTTCAGGAAAGGCAGAGGAAAAGAAAGCACTGTGGAACCATAGACGTATCATCACAAGTAAATAGTGAGGATTCTGAGAAATTGCCCACCTTTGCCTGGTTTTACTCTGTCCTTGTCTTGCTTTGGAAGAAAAAAGGCATTAATATAATCATTGGAAAGTACTAAACGGCAGATGTGTCTTAGGCAGGATTCCTTCACTTGACATTAGGCGCCTGCAGAGCAGGTGTCTAAGTTGATCTAGGTATTCAAATCTGTGTTATAGCTAATGGAGACTGTATGGAGTCAGTTTATTTGATTACAGTCTGATGTACATGACTAAGTGCCGCCAAATCTATTGTCCAGCACTCCACTGATAATAACAGGAGCCTTGCTGTTAGGACATTGTAAACACCCACATTTAATCAAATTCTGCTCTTTGTATCTCATTTGTAAGCAGATGAAAGAAGAATAAATGTCAGTATTGGAACATAAAGATGACTTAAAAACCTGGACTGCATTCAGCAGTCAGAGGATTCTGTATACACTGGCAGAGTCGTCACTGGACATACAATTAAGGCTGGAAAAAATACCCTGCTTTTACAGAAACAGAATATAGAGGTTTGTAAATTTAGCTTTGATCCTAAGTAACAACTTAAATGAGAGCTAAAACACCCTAGAAGATACAAGCATGAAGCTGACTTGCAAGTAATCTGTGTCCAGTACTCTGCGGGACACATAAATTGGGAGAACACAGAGAACGAGGACTTGAAATAGAGTTTTGTATACCCCAATAATTACTGTGACCAGGTGGCTGAGATGGGATATCAATTTTAGTTAGACCAGAAGTTCATGTTGGTACTAAGAAACCTTAATAAAATGTATTTGGATATACATTCAAAGAGGATTTGATTAACAATTTTTTATTATATGGTAAAAAAAAAAAAAGTTATATCCAAACATTCCAATCAATTCTGCTTCCAGCTGCACCAACCATCACTGAATAAACTGCCACACAAGGTGGTCACAACTCCTCTGAGACAGGCTCTTTGATATAGTCAAAGCTTTTTGACTCTGGTGCAGTCTTCTGCCATGTCCCACTTGTCTGGTATTGTTTTAACAAAACTCAATAGGAATTCCCTGTTCTCGTCTCAGACTGAGCACGATGAAACAGTATACTACACATTTGCAGTATGATTCTGCTTCTCAGCTAGAAGGATCAAACAATGCTGTTTCTCTTGTAGTCTAGGCACTAAACAAAGATCTTAAAATACAATCCCCTTGTAGCAAAAAAGTTGCCACGTGTGTCCTTAAGGTTTCTACTGGTATTGTGGCTGGTGTATTTTCAATACACCCAGACCTTCCTCAAAACTGCTGTGAGGAAGTATTCACAACCTTTGAAGGAAGTCTCTCCAGGTTCTTGTGGAAGTACTTGTATTGCAGTCCTTTTTTATATTCCCCGAATCCCACTTTCTGCAAGCAGTGAATATTTTAACCTTGATACGCAACAACACAAAGCCACTCTTACTTCCTAAACTACTAGAAGACACCTTCTTCTTTTGAACAACAACTCCTACACTTTATGCAGGATGAGACTGAGCATTTCCTTATCACAGTGATCGGTGCGGAGTGTTAGAAAGAACATTTTATTTTCCTCAAGAAGTGTTATACGTGTGTGCTTTGCCTGCCTTGGTATCTATCTATCAGTACATCTGTCTTCATGCATTTAGACACATGCATATACACTGAAATCAAACATTTTCATAATGCTTCCCATGAAAAAGGCTGCCTCTGTGTTATTCATTGCTCTGTTATAAGCAGACATTTTCAATTACCCCAAAGAAGCAGGAAATCAGTAACCAACAACACAATAACATGTCTTTGGTTTAGGGGAAAAAAAAAAAAGATTAAAAAAAAGAGATCCTTAATATTTATTCTAACGTGCCAAGAGGATCAAATTCTTATTTTTTAAATACTAAAACAAAAATCAAAGTACACACTGTTTAAAGACTTACAAAAAAAATGTCTCCCGCCTGAAAATTTTGTTAAGTAAGACACTGCTATTATCTAATATTTAATAAAGAGAATATGACTGATTCAAGGTGAGCAAGACACAAAGGTCTCTCTTCTCCTTGTTCAGAATTGAACAAGCTTTAATACTCCATTGAAATACTTTACTACTGAGAATGTTTCAATGCAGTGGAATTTGTTTCAAAGTAACAGCTTTCCTGTTAGAGCTAGTTTGTCATGTCAGAAGGGTTGATTATTCACAATAAGCCAGTGGCACTAGTGCCAGGATTTTTTCCAGAAATGGGGGGTACTTATTAATTTCAGAAATATTAGCTACTGAAAGCAAACATCAGTACTGCAGAATGGATAAGACACTTGGAGTAACAAACAGCTGCCAAAAGGTGAAATAAGCTAAAACCACGGAGCACATCAATTAAAGATGTAAAATCACACAATTTAATAGAAAACTATGTTTTGCTTACTTGATAAGAAGAGACACAGGTCCCTGCTAAGTATTAATGGCTGAGAGGGAGGAACTGAATGTCCAAGGTTATGCCATGGGCTATTATATAACAGATTGTCTTTAAGTGTGAAGAAATAATTAACACAAATGTCTTGGGGGTTTTTTTTGTTTGTGTTGATATGAGATGAAGCCCAGGAAGAAAGACTCAGATCAGACACCTACATTTTTCCCACACATAAAGTGTTTGCATGGGAATAGTAATAGTGCAATAGTATGAAAGGCATTTGTGAATACTTAGTACCTAGCACATTAGCTAAAGTCTGTCCAAATTCCAATCAGTAAATACTGCAAAAAAAAGTAATATGCCAAATTCCTTTGTCCCATACAAATGAACATGAAGACATCTAACCAACAATAAAATCTCAGTATTTACAAGAATAATTTATTAAACCAGAATGGTATAACTGTTCTTTTAAACAGATTTACATGCCAAGTTAAACTACGCCATCCAAGGCAGAACTGTCTACCTAAATATTTTTGCTTCCTATTTCTATGACTTCAGTGCTGTGCTGTTTGCCTTTATTGGTTTTCTTTCAGCCATAAAACATTTTTATATATTCCTTTTCTAAAAAAACTCTTCCATCTGACTTTTCACATAACCTTTTCATCTAACTTTTTTTCTGAACCCCAAGTTTGGGTGATCCAGTAGTTTTGGTTGGAAGATGTTGTTGGCAGGAATATGGAAAAGAGTATCTGGTCAGTTCTAGAGAACAAATGGGTTTTTTATTTGATGCTGGGATGGTGTGGTTGGGGTTTTGTTTGTTTCTCTGTTTGTTGTTTTCAAGGGAAGAGGGAAAAGAAGACACCAGTGATACCATTACATATTTATTATTATTTCCTCTTTCTGCAAATAGTCACAGTGTAGCCCCAGGTTTTAACTAGCCAGGCAAAGAGAAAATTCAGCTTTTGTTGGTGATGATGACTCTACGTGGTGGTTTTTATCTCACTTGGTAGACTGGCAAAATCAGCTGGGGTGGATGAAACAGTTAATGAACTTTCCCTTGCTCCTCTCTCTGTAATTCACTGTCATAGTAAGGACAGCTGCCCAGGGAAACTGCTTGTTAGCTGAAGTTTAAAGCCTAGTTATTCACACAAGCTCCCAAAACTCTGCTATAATGTGCTGGGCTCCTTCTTGAAAACTTGGGGTATGCAGTTCATCTGGCTGCTTTTACAATGAAGCAGGTTGTCTCTGGAAAGGACCAGAACAAATATATAGAGTAATAGCAACAGCTTCAATGGTCTTGCGAGCATTGGGACCAAAATAAAATCTGAAATAGTACTTGATTATATTGCTTGGCTCTGTAACCAAGGCAAGAGATAAGGCTTATGATAAAAAAATACATTTATGACACTTAGAAAGAAGTACATGGTAAAGATGTTAATAATCTGATCTACTGTAAATTCAGAAATGTACAATTAAAATTCATTCAAAATTTAAAAGTGAGCAGAACTGACAATATCTGAAAGATTACCTTTGTGTTCAGACACATGAAAACATTGAAAAAGCCATAACAGTCTGTAGATTTACAGATGAAAAGGATTTTTATTATACAGTAAAATGCTGCTTCAATTAAAAATTACTTTTTTAAAGGAAGTTTATGAGTAAATTGAAGACAGAATTCACTTATATTTCTAAAATTTTTTTTAAATGTTTGTCTTGAAGAAATCTTATTAGAACATACATTATTTTAAGAAGTGGACATAAAACATTGTTCTTCAAAAGATTTTTACCAACTAAACTTTCTGGTTGGTCTAGTGCTTTTTATGCCTGGAGTTTTTGGTGTGTTTCATTTTAGAAAAACCCTGGATCCCTCAGTATAGACATTTCCATTTAGTAATTCATCATTAAAATCACAAACAGATTTACCACAAATACCGTGGTAATATCTGTTAAAAGTTCAAAAAATAAAGAAAATGATATAAAATAAAATTTGTTTAAAATCTCTGGCTTGATATGAGATTCCTAACCCATAAAATTGGACTTCAAACAGAAAAATCTGTAGAAATATAATGCTTGAATATCTACCGTTGATAATCATTAGTTTCCAAGATGTTTAAATTGTTCTCCATTTTTAAGAACCATGTCAGAAACTGTCTCATAGTGTCACATCCTTCATGAGAAGTTCTCCTGACCTCCCTGCATTCACTTGACCCATATCTAGTCTGTGGCTTTTTGATTATTGAAGTAGTTGCTTTTTTTCACTATTATATAATCTAGAAAGCAAAAAACAGAAAACCCACCCAAGTGTGTCATACTGTCACAGCTGTGTGTCCATGTGTCTACTTATGGAAGTACATTTCTTTCTTTACTCTGTAGTGATCTTCACTGTATTTTCTCTTTTTAACTTTTGTTCTACTTGCCCATCTTCAGAAAAGCTGTATTTGTTAATACATTCGCTAAGGGGGTTGATATCCCGCCTATTTAATTCAAATCTGTCTCATATTTAACTCAAAATATTTTGTCATTGTTTGGAGTAGATCAAAGATTACAGTTGTTTTTTCCAACCGCTTCTTCGTTTAATTCTGAACACATCTTTAATTTTGCTGCCCTCAGGTAGGCTGTTGTAGAGTGCATGTTGTGCATTTGGCACAATGGTCCGAATTCCATAGTAAGGCATCACAGAATAGATATTGACATCAGGTTTTTATACATGTTTCACTAAGAAACACCCGCCTGGATGCAGTCCTGAGTAATGTGCTCTAGGCAATCCTGCTTTAGCAGGGGAGTTGGACTAGATGATCTCTAGAGGTCCCTTCCAACTCTGAAAATTCTGTGATTCTGTGAAAGCCTAAGTTTCACTAAGAATGGTAATGTTCCAGAAGTGTGAAACATTTTTGAGATCTTTTTTTTTTTCTTCCCAGATTTAGAGCAGAGTTTCAAAAGTCTGAATTTCCATGAGGTCTAAAGCAAGGTTTTTGTTTGTTTTTTTAAAAATTAAATCTCTTCTGAAGGGAATTCCTGTGCGTGGATGAAAAGACTTTCTAGGTTTTTATATCTGAAGCAATCTAAGCTGCCATAGAAGGTTGTTATTTTTTTGAAATAGAATATAGGAAGACTGTCTGTGGTAGTGTACAGCAAGTACTGGGACATTCTTATGTTCAGTTTTTATTGGCAGAAACCTAAAACAGAGCCTTAATTTTGCCCTGATTTTCCAAGCACTGAGTCTTCAAAGTCTTTTCTAATCTTGTTGAAGTCACTTCAAACCAGCATCATATTTATTTGATAATGTTTATTTCCTATCTGAACACTTACTGGAACTTTTTTCATCATTCTGGGTTTTCTTCCCCCTTCTCGCCCCTCCCTTTTTGAGTTTGACTACATCTGTGATGTTTTAGAAGGATTGTGGAAAGTGTTTTTTTCTTTCTCTAAAGCTATATACTAATTTACACAGGTTACTTAGATTTGCAATAATCTGTGCTCTGATATTTATCTGAAACTGCTGCAAGATTTCAAACTACCAGACATAATATACTGTAATTCTGTTTTTCTTTATTTTTTTTTTCCTTCACTAGATTAAGTCTCTGTGTAAATCTCATTAGTCAGGTCCATATCCCAGATCCTAGATTTTAATGAACAAACTATACAGTGACAGAGGTTTACTGTGTATGCCAATGGGCTTTAAATTTAAGGAATTCAGGTGAGCATTATACTGACTGTTCTGCTGTTACGATACAGTGTGAAAACTGTAATTAAGTTTTTTGGACATTTGAACTTTAATTTAAAAGTGTAGTACTAAATGTATCTTAATTTCTACAGAAGTTACTTTTGTTTGAACCTTTTTTTAAAAGAGATTATTTGCCTATATTCTACTAGTGCCAAGAGTGAAGATTGTTGAAACATCTTATTGTGTGGCTGTTTCCCTTATTTAAGAATTCTGATGTTTACCAATTTCACAGTATTGTTAATTATTCTGCTGTGGACAACTTACTTTACTCTTTATTTTTTTCCAAATATAACTTTTTCAAGTCTTGTTATCTACTTATATCCTAGAGACCCAAAGACCTGGACTTTGCAGCAAATTTTTTTCTCTATCAACATTTAAAATATAATAAGAAATAAATGCAAAGCTTTAGAAGCAATATATTGCATGGATTCAACTAAATGATAAACTACTTCAGAAGTTTTAGTTTGACCTGCTACTGTAGTGGTTGTATCTTGCCACTGTCTTTCATGCAATTCACGTGGAAAGGGCTGACTACTTAGCACATTTTAATGAAAAGAGAATTTTGCTCTGAGGTATGTTATTTGAAAATCAATTAGGAAGTTTATACAAATTAAGACTTGTTATTTCTAAAAGAACAGAAATGCTTCAAAATGCTATTGGCAATTCATAGTATTCTGGGAGTGGTCTTCCTTGTCATTTGACTTGTTAAGTGATGGTTCTAAGCTAACTTTAAAAATATTCCGGTTTAGCTATGAAATTAACAGTTTCTCAGATCACACATTAAAAAAAAAAAAGAAAAGACACCAAATGGAGCACAGTACAAAATCTTTGGACATGTGGTTAGCTTTGCAGAAAAGGGAACAGTGAAAAGGAAAAGTAAAATAGATATAATTCTTTCAACAACTGATCTTTGCAATGGAATCTCTGTTTATATCTTTTCCACAGAGAAAATTTCTCATGTAATCAAACAAGAAATCTGCATTAATTCATCTTCAGCCATGCCTTTAGCATGATGTTCTCTTTAGGGTTGCTGAGATTTCTGGATCAATTTCTGCTTATATGCTGGTTACTTTCCATTTTTCAAGTGGAAGAATTGCAGGAAGAGTAGGCAGAAGAAGAAAAAATAGCACAGGGTTAGAGTATTAGTGAAGTTACTTTTCACAATTAGTTCTCCTAAAATGAGGATGTCATAGCTCCAAATGTTTATTCTCAAACACAGGAGAGAGAAGCAGGATGGCCAAATGCCACTGAGACCAGAAATTACATTATTTGAAAACCAAATTCTCTTAAAAAAAACCAAACACCTTTAATTTCTATGTACAATCTCCCCAAACACAAGAAATCTGATTCGCCTGCAAGTTTGGCAGTGCTAGTATGTGTGAGGGGTATTAAATATGGCAGGCTTTCAATCCCAGAGAAGATTTTTAATTCATTCTCTGATGAGATTCCAAATGTCCTCTCTTGTTTTTATGTCTAGTTCAATTGCCCAGATGTTTGTCACATCTGAGAGATTACCCTTCTCTGGCTGCATGAGCAAGGAGACAGTTATTTTGGAGCAGATGATCCCTTGTTTATAAGGCATTTGAGATATTACATGAGGAATGGGATAGAAGTATTGAAATATCCTTAGAAGGAAAGTTAATTACATATTGGGGATAAAAAACTTGAGTGTATTTCAGCTGACTTTGTTGAAACCAGACTTTAATTTGTGGCAGTTGTAACAATGCTTTTAATATAGAAGCAGAAGGCTATTCCCTGTCAAAGAGTTAGGTACAAACCAAAGTAATAAAGTGCCCCTGGGGTAAGGGAGAAAACCCTGTATTTTCCTGTGAAAGTGATAATCTTCTTCTGTTGAATGACTTACAGGGTGGTAGATATCTATAATATCTTTTTTAAAGTTCCTCAAAGACTGGCAACTCTATTGAACCTGAAGCCTTTTTGTTTTCAGTTATAGGAAATGACTTAACAGTTTTCTGTTTCAGAACACGAAATAGACACAATGACAATAAGTATTTATTTCAATATACGCAAAAAAAAAGTTATGGAACCTTCTGTTAAATGAGACCCGGTTGTTTATTTTGCCACCTTACCATTTTAAGCCTTCTATTCCTTAGGATGGATTCCATGTGAAGGTGAGCAGTTTTTCAGACCTTATGTTTCTTAAAAGAAGAAACATGCTCAATGTTGATATGAGCGGGCAAAATCTTTTGTCCCTCTTCTGGTTTTCACAACTGAGACAAGTGGAAGACAACACTAAAATATTTCTGTACCTCTCTTCAGAAAAGGTGGCTGAAACAGAGATATGAAATTACTCTTTGGAGGAAAAACAGTACTTCCAGACAGTCCTTCAAATGCAGGGATAAGTACTTTACAGTGATAGCTTCTTTTTGGCTGGTATTCTGTACCAGTTCCACTGAGCTTGTTATAGGGTTTCCAGCCAGTCCTACAAAATGATTGGAAAAGTCATTTTGGCACCTTCTTACAGTTTATGCAAGGGCAAGACAATCTATCTTACCCAATTATTTGCAAAGAAGTATAACTGTCTTTGCTCATAACCTTCAAATAATACGAAACATACATAAAGAAAGAGTCTTAAAACAAGCTTCTTTTTAAACTTTATAATGTCTACATATTGGCACAATTTCCAGTAAGCTGTGCAGAGAATAAGTATTCAAATATCTTGTTTGTGAAAGCAAATATTTTTAAGAACAAACTGAAATGAAATGGCAATTTAGTTAAGAAATCTTAAATTTCTTGGAATTCATAAAATCTGACTTTCACAGAGGCACTACAGTGGTGTTTTTACATTGTGCACTTCACAAAAAAAAAAAATTTTTGTGTTTTTTACAAGGCTTTATTAGGCATGCCTGGAATTTCTCTAGACCAAAGAAAACAGTCTAAAATCAAGGAAATAAGCATTACATGTAAAAAAAAGAATAATTGACAAAAATAGAAAGTAAAAAAACAACCCACAGAGACAGACATAACTACAACAGAAGAAGTTATTATGACTTGGGAACTTAAAAAAGAAGAAATCACATCATTAATCTGTGGTGTATCTTTTTTTTTTTTTTAATGGTCAGGCGAAATATTAAATATAGACTTTGCTCAGCTGGTAGAAAGCTCATTGTAAAAGCTGCTGTTGGAGCCGAGATGGATGAGAAAAGGATTCTTTGAAGTACAGAGTACTGGGTTAAACAGGCATTGAGGTCCATAAGAATACAAGATAGACATTTCTGTAACAGCAATGCCTTGTAGGTGCTATGGATCCCTACCCCTCTGTGAACCACTACACAGGTGTAGCGTACTTCTGTTCTGGTGTGCTGTGGTGCAGGGTTGCTGCTGGCATGTGCACCTTCCATGCCTAGCAAGGGAGGGAAATGAGTCAGAAAGAATTAGGGGGTTATAATGTTCTGGTGGGAAAGGAGACCATTGAGTGTCACTGTAAAAGTCACCACTTACACCTGTTATGAAAGCACAGCAGAGGAAGAAAGAAGTGTGCAAGCTGCTGGACATTTGAGGGAGGCAGAGAGAAAGGTGGAGAGTAGGAAGGAAGTAAATCCAGTACATTAAAGGAGGCAATTATCTTGCATGGTTGTACTGATGTGAAAAAAAGTCAATAAAACTTTGTGTTGGAAGTTAAGGTTAGAGAAAGGAGGCTTGTTTTATGCAGAAAAGAGGCTTATTGGGAAATGGAAAAGCATATATGGAAGAGAACTCAGACATGATAAGAAATCAAGGTAAATTTCAAACACAGTACAAAGTAAAATAAAGTCATTACATCTGATGTGAGCTTCCTTGTCTCCTTTTTGTAAATAGGCTCAAAGATCTTGCTGTAAGGCATGTCAGAAAAACTAAAATGATAGAGAAGCTGAGACCGTTTAGAAAGGAAGATTGTATATATATTTTCCAAAAAGAGGAAGGATTGACAGGAAGGAGAAAGGGGTTCACGAAATAGGGAAGAATTCACATCGCTATGCAATCTACTACTGTAACATTCCAATAGGTTCTCTGAAGTGTTAAACACAAGTGAGAATATAATATGAAACTAAAAAAGCAACAGGTTTCACAAACAGGGCTATAGGGGAGAATAAGGAAACAAGAAGGCTGAACACACAGACACCATGAAACCTAAGGTGATGATAATGCAAGTCAACAGAAAGAGAATGCAGCACAACAGAAGAGAATTAGGAGAACAATCCATCCTTATTTATGGTCATCATGAAAATTAACTGGTCCTTGCTGTCAGAGACAGTCGGTGATCAAAGATCACAAATAGAAAAAGGTGTTGCATTGACTGTGCTTTAAGATGGCTGTAAATGAAAGAGATGAAAGAAGATTGGGATAGCAGAAAAGATACAGAAGAAAAAAAGCAGCATATGAACAACTCATCTTCCATCTTGTCAGTTTGCTCTTAAAGTAAATGATAGCAAGTATTGAATACATCTTTAGAAGGAAATACACAAGCAACTTAGAAATGTCTGAGTGTGTTAATCAATGCAAGCACAGTATAATTATCTTATGGTGATGACTGCTATTAAAGAATACATTAAACAAAGGAGATTAAACAAGTACAATGGAGTACTTGAAAGGTGAGAGGTGTGGAAATTTGTTATTAAACAGTATAATTGAATGGTCAGGAGGAAAAGAAAAAAACAAAAGACAATCTTGTAGTGTACTGAGTGAGTATAATTATGGGACATCCAAGGGCAAGGGGTATGGATATCGTGTTAAGTATTACTTGCTTTGTTGGAAAGCAATGAAAGTTTAATAAACAGATTAAGTAAGAACTGATGTTACTGATGCTTACTGTAATCCCACAATGAATCAAAGGATGACTGAAATCAGGAAGAGCAGCAGTGTTTTATAATTTCAAGAAATATTTATCCATGTAAAATTGATGAGAATTAAACATCTGAATTTTAAAATCTGGTAGAAAACAATACAATGGAAACTTTGAATCATACTAACTATTAAGAGAATATCATCAGTGACGGTGTTCATCTTCACGCTTACTTCAACAAGTATTTTTGTTTTCTAGTCTAACTTCAAGCTTTTCAAAATTCTTTATCGCATGCTTTGAATCAAACCTTCTCTTTAATGAAAAACAGTTTCCAAGTAAATTCTGTTTTGAACGCTAGTTCTGAAATCTAGATGAAAAAGATCACAGTATATGTTACCAGCTATTTCAGCATGAATTTTGCTTCATGAAAATAAATGTCATGTCTTCAACATTTGATCAGACCAGTCAGTTAATGCATGTTGTCTATATTGAATGTAACCAAGTTGGTTTGCCAAGGTGAAGAGCATTACAGAATGGATTACCATATGAAAGCAGAGATTAAAGTGCATGTTGTATGGATTTTGTTGGCATTATTTTTTATTTTACAGACTAAAAGGGTAGACCTATCAAAATCAAATTTCATAGCTTGTTTTTTTTCATTCTTTGAATTAAAAATGTATCTACTGACACATGCATAGCTGTGCTACATTCTGCTAGTCATTGCTGAAAAATATCCAAGTTATATCATCTTGTAGTATATGAATATTTCTCTTTTGTTACAGTTTGGATATGGAGTAAAAGGAGTAAGTGAAACTTTTATATGTCATGGAAGTTTATACTTCATATATATGTATGGATAAGAACAATTACTGGATCCAATATGAAGCATTACATTCCTTAATAAGTAGAGTATCATCTCACAAGGCACTTTCTTATTGTTTTGGATCTGTTCTTTTTTTGGAAAAATATAATTTTAGTTTGGTTACTGAAGGCCTATTATTTGAGTTGTTCTTTACAGCTTGCGTTGATTTAATAGAATAGTACAAATGTAATTGGTAGCTACCCTGACTTAGATACAGCAGCACTGACACAAATTCTGAACTATGGACATTGAGCCAAAGTTCACGCTGTGCTTCCCACACTTAGTCTGGGGAGATGCACAGAAATTCACAATGCATGCTATTTAATTTTCAAGTCTAATTCAATTAAAGTAGGCCTTATGAAGAGATTTCTAGGAAAACCTAAATTGATAAATATATGCACACTTAGCTATTTTAAAAGTCTTATTCCAGTGACTATATTTGGCGGAGGGTGCTAGATTTCTAGGATGAAGATCTTATGATGAGTAAATAGTTTACTTTTGTAAAGTGACTTGTGCATGCACTGTATTCCAACAGATTTTTAAAGTGCTAAATAAAACAGCCAAGCTTAAATAATAAATAATAAATAATAACAAGTAAAGGAGATTTAAAAATAGTTTGAGTATGAGAAAGATGCAGAAAGACATAAATAAAACAGACTCCTAGGAATGAAGGTTGATAATAAATGAAAGTGTGTAGGCACTGATATGAAAATGAATTCTCTAAGCTAATTTTCAGTAGAAGGTAAAATTTCTATACATGTCAGGTGAGGCAAATAAAGCCCTAATTACTTTCTAATATGATCTCCATTCCCTCTGTCCTATATATCTATGATATACTGATATTTATAGTAAAAGAGTAATCACACTTCATAAGAGACATCTTTTTTCACCATTGGAAAAATAAAAAAAACAAGATAAAAATATTGGATGTGTCTCTCTTCTGTTGTCAAGAGAAGTTACTTTATAGTGTAGCAATACAAAGTGTAAAATCTGAAGAGATTTCTGCTTAGTACTTCAGAGAATGGGGTCTCTGCACATTTAAATGCTCAACATGAAGAAAAGCTTGTGAATGAGCCATAAAGAAGATGATTTAATGAGCTCAAATATATACTTGTGTGTGTAATTAAAGAGACGGCATCTGGTTTGTTTGTTTGTAGTTTGTTATGAAATGTATATCATGTTTCTCTGAAGGAGCATGCCGAGCAGCTGAGCGCTTTGTGCTTTCTCTCAGTTGCTGAAATCCCCCCGCTAGCAGAGGGGGCTTGCTCTGAGCATGCTTGGGGAAGAGAAACTTCAGGGGTGCAAAAGGCAAAGCAGGAAAACTGATCCAATATTTAAGCGATAAGATGGCAGAAAGCCTGGAGATAGAATGTAAACCTACAGTTAGACTGCAAAGCTGATGGAAAGAAAAAAATATCCTAAGGACCTAGAGGAGTTAGGAACTGCTCTAACTGAGCGTTAGAACAGAGACCAAGAGTATAGAAAAGGACCTGCCCTGCCAGGACACAGTGACTTGGAGGAGATCTTTTTATAACTATTTTAGTTTTCTATTTTTTCTCAGAAAATAGATTTTCTATATAAAAAGAAAATTGCTTACAGTCCAGGAAAATTTGGCTTTTGAATGTAGGGGCCATTCTGACATTTGAGGATATTCATGTTAAAAAGGGTCTATTGGCAGATCCACCTTTCAGCTTTGACCCGTTGTACTGATTTTGGCTAGGATAGAGTTAATTTTGTTCATAGTAGATCCTAAGGTGTTATGTTTTGTATTTGCAATGAAAACAGTGTTGATAACACAAGGATGTTCTAGTTATTGCTGAACAGTGCTTGCACAGGTTCAAGGCCTTCTCTGTTTCTCATGCTGCCCCTCCCAGCGAATAAGCTGGGGACGGGCAACAAGTTGGGAGTGGACACAGCTGGAACAGCTCGTCCCAACTGACCAAAGGGATATTCCATACCATATGACATCATGTTCAGTGATAAAAGCTGAGGGAAAGAAGGAGGAAGGGGGAGCGTTCGGGGTTATGGTGTTTGTCTTCCCATGTAACCATTAGGAGTGATGGAGCCCTGCTTTCTTGGAAATGGCGTAACACTTGCCTGCCAAAGCAGCCAATTAATTCCTTATTTTGCTTTGCTTATAAGCACAGCTTTTGCTCTACGTATTACACTGTCTTTATCTCAACCTAGGAATTTTATCACTTTTAACCTTTCCGATTCTCTCCCCCATCCCACCAGTGGGGAGTGAGCGAGTGGCTGCATGTGGCTTAGCTGGCTACTAGGGTTAAACCACAACACCCACTTAGGGTCAGTCAAAACATGTAAGCCGTTCATCTTGATATTTTATTTAAATATAGCAAAGTTTGCTAAATTCTTTCTGGTTACAAATACACAATGCAGTTATTTACATGAGAGAGTATAATGATGCAACAGATGGCTATTTCACATTGGGTCTTCAAGTACACAGATTTCATAAACCAGAATTAGTGATAAAAAAAACTTTGTTCATAATAAACAGCCTTTCAGCCTCTTCCAGTCCCAAAATGTGGGGAGGAGCAGCAGACGGTTAATAGAACTAATCTGTATCAGACCCGCACCAAAAGAAGACTCATTTACTTTGCTCTGGTTGCTTCTCTTCCGTATTACAAAAAACGGGAATTGAAGCAAATACTTTGCCTCATAGGCGACCAAATTTAGTCATAGATGTTGTTTATGTATATTTATTTGCAAAGATGCTACCATATGTCTTTACATAAACAGTATGGAAAACACATTTGTTAGGTGGGTGGGGTTGTTTTGCATTAAGTGGTCAGGATTTGTATTAAAGCATGGGCTTTACTTTTTTAAATGCAGTACTTGCAAAGAATTATTTTATAATTTTTTAGAAATCATGAATTACAATGATGTATTTTATTGAAGGTTGATATAAAAATGTATTGCTAACTTTTTTACTTTTTTTTCTTTGTTTTTTTTTCAGGATTTATTTATACCTGTGGTGGAACTTTAAAAGGACTTAATGGCACTATAGAAAGCCCTGGCTTCCCATATGGATATCCAAATGGTGCAAACTGTACATGGGTTATAATAGCAGAAGAAAGAAACCGAATACAGATTGTCTTTCAGTCTTTCGCTCTAGAAGAAGAATATGATTATTTGTCATTATATGATGGGCATCCTCATCCTGCAAACTTTAGGACAAGGTAAAGAATAAACATTATTAAAGCTTAACTTTTATTCATATCTTAAAAATATCTGAGAAAATAGTTAAAGCTAATATTTTGAAATTATGAATTCTTTCTTACTTAGACTGTAAGGTACACTTTCCTTAATTAATCATACATGTCTTAAAATCTATATGATGTGCTTTAATTCTAGTTTGTGTAAGTGCTAAAATTAATCTAACCTTCATGCAAAATTTGTCTCAATATAAACTAATTAAGAAACATATGAACATGGATAAATTAACGTAAATTGAATATAAGGTTGTGGATGTCTCAGTTTGCATGATCCAGTAGCAGTGGAACTCTTGTAATCTTTGCAACAGGAGACTTTCAAGAGAGATCAGAAAAAGATAATGTATTTAAGACAGAAATAATAGGTAATTTTTTTTTGCAATTGTATATAAGCATCTAACACAAAGGGATAACAAAAAAAGTGTGAAAAATCAAGAGTGTGGTGGGTCACAAAACATTATTTATCAGTGTCTACTTCAGAGTTCTGGAAGGTTGCAGCTGGAGGGATACATAATCATTCTGCAATAGTAACAGATATATTAACCATACATTTACTAGTTATCTTTATTATCATCTATCTTGACTTCTGTAAAGAGAAGATATGGATTTGATGGGTAGACTATTAGATGGATAAGGAATTGGCTGGATGGCCACATTCAAAGAGTTGCAGTCAATGGCTTAATGTACAAATGGAGATCAGTAACAAGTGGTGTCCCTCAGGGGTCTGTATAGGTACCAGTACTATTCAATATCTCTGTTAATGACATGGACAGTGGGATTGAGTGCACCCTCAGCAAGTTTGCAGATGATGCCAAGTGGTGCAGTTGATTCGCTTGAGGGAAGGGATGCCATCCAGAAGGACCTTAACAGGCTTGAGGAGTGGGCCTGTGAGAAACTCGTGAGGCTCAAAGGGGTCAATACAGACCTGCAATACAGACTGGGGAATGAATGGATTGAAAGCAGTCTTCTGGAGAAGGACGTGGAGATATTGGTAGATGAAAAATTGGACATGAGCCAGAAATGTTCACTTACAGCCCAGAAGGCCAACCATATCCTGGGCTGCATCAAAAGAAGTGTGGCCAGCAGGTCAAGGGAGGTGATTTTTTCCCCTTTGCTCTGCTCTTGTGAGAGTCCACCTGGAACACTGCGTCCAATTCTGGGGTCCCCAGCATAAGAAAGACATGGACCTGTTGAAGCGGGTCTAGAGGAAGGCCAAGAAAAAGATCAGAGGGCTGGAACACCTCTCCTATGAGGAAAGACTGAGAGAGTTGGGGCTGTTCAGCCTGGAGAAGGCTCTGGGTAAGCTTTATTGTGGCCTTTCAATACTTAAAAGGCTCTTACAAGAAAGATATAGAGACACTTTTTACTAGGGCCTGTAGTGACAGGACAAGGGGCAATGGTTTTAAAATGAAAGAGGGTAGATTTAGATTAGATATAAGGAAGAAATTTTTTACGATGGGGGTGGTGAGGCATTGCCCAGAGATGTTGTGGGTGCCCCATCCCTGGAAGTGTTCAAGGCCAGGTTGGATGGGGCTTTGAGTAACCTGGTCTAGTGAAAGGTGTCCCTGCACACAATGGGGGTTGAAACTAGATGATCATGGAAGGTCCCTTCCAACCCAAACCATTCTATGATTGTATGGTTCTATGATACTGTGATGAAGAATGTAATATGAATTCCTAATCAGGGAAGATCAATTTTCATTTTACTTTGCGTAATGCTACTCCAACAAAGGGATTTGTTTTCGTGATATTATATGGCAAGTGTTGATTCAATGCTGTAACATTGTAACAGTACTGTAACACAGTACTAGAAGGAAATTAGAATAGAAAATTCTTCATCTCAAATCTGTGCAGGATATGAATTTCCATCTGTATTTCCTGTTTCATGAGTTTTTGTGTGCTATTCTGATACCAGCTGCAGGAAAGAGGGAACACATACCTAAAAGGTTTGAGAGTTGTCTTTCACCAGAAAAAACAAGAACATGTAGTTTTCCTCCTTTCTGCCCACTCCTCAAAAGATAAAATTTACATGGCGATTTGATCACATGTAGAAGCCCAAAAAGGCCCTCACTGTCAGTCAAGACTTCTATTGGTGAATCCACTCTGAATTGTAATCTCAAAGAGTATGTGAACAATGTTCTGCACAAGTGCAAAAGAATAAAACAAATATTACTGTTAGGAACTTATGGTTCTTATTGAGTTACAGTTTTAATAAACATCAGAGAAAAGAGATGAAGAAAGGTAGGAGGATGAAAGGAAGAGAAAAATAACATCTTGTAAAGGCAGAAACTTTTTCTTTGTCTATCTTATTCAAGCTACTGGGAAGGTTTATATATATATGTATGCACGTGTATGTTCATATCTATGTATATCTATCTGTACACATAGATATATAGATACCTATTTACATATATAGATATATGTGTGCAGGATTCTTTTTATAATAAGCTAAGCCTTCAAAGCTGGAGCTTTGGGATAATTTTTTTTAAAATGTTGATATCTTGAGAAGAAAATCAAGGATGCCTGGCATGCTCAAGACTTTTGGTATTGTGAATTTAGGATACCACTACATTCTGGTGAGGAAATGGATAAGGCGTCCTCTAGACAATAATAGAGTAAGTCAGCACTTAAAAAGGAAAAGATGATTAAGCCTCCATATAGATCTTGAAATAGACTAGTTTTGCAAAACTTATGAGATATTGCCAACGTGTGGGTGCAGCAGAAAAATAGTATGCATTTGTGCGAGTGGAGAATTGGGTTCTAAATTAAGAAAGTGTGATAGTGAAATTATGCAGACTTTACTAAATCTTTCATAGTGACATGTATTTTCTCAGATTGCTGTAGCAAGTAGTAAGGTGATGTTTTCTAGAGTTTTCTTTTTGCAAAAGATTTTTACTTAAGCACGTAAAGTTTTACTGAGGTACAGTTGCTTATGGAAACTTTCTAGCATGACAGTGGATTTTATCATTTTACTTATTGACATTAATGAAAGTGTAATCAGATTACACTAGTCACCCTCCCCTTATTTTTGTAACAGGCAAAAATGTTTTTGGGGACTATACAGGTATATTTGTAAAATATATAACTTGACAGCTAAAAAAATTGTCTCAGATAGACAAGGCTGCTCTATTTCTTTTGCTACTTCAATATTTTGACTGAAAGAGGTTTCTATATGACTGTAAAAGATTTTGCAGTTGGGCTATTTGTGAAGCTCATGGCCTCTGACTCCATCTTCGTCCAGTTTTGTACTTCTTTGTTTAATTGTTATCCTTAGAATTGTATCTTGTTGAATTTTGCAGTCATTGACTGTCTTTAGTGAATGCTTAATAGCCTTAGCCGGTTTAGATGGCACTTAAATGGCAGCTAAATGATGACAAATGGAAGAGAAGCATGTCAGATATGGCCATTACAGAAAGCGTACAGTCAATATTACACTTTCATCTATGTGTTACTGTATATGCTTGATTTAGCACATGTAATACGCTTGATCTTTGTCTCGAACTATAAATAGAGAAAACATGGAATAAAAGCTGTGAACTAAATGCAATAAAATTCATATCTTTCCATAAATAATTTTTTGCAATCATTGACAAAAAAAAACCCAACTGTTTGCAGCAGGATAGTATTACTTATTGTATTTGAACCAAGCTTTCCACAAAATTTCATATGGGAGATTCTTTCTGGGTCATGTCATAGATACTCTATTTTAGGGCTTTCTTGTTGCCCTCCCTGTGCATCTTTGTGACTTTTGTGTACCCCTTCTTTCACAATTATACATCTAGCTCCCTCAAAAAAAAAAAAATCAGGTTTGGTTTTATATGATTGCTTTTAAATTGCAACTTTGTGTACACCTGTTTTTGGAAAGTAGCTAATACTTCTGACTGCTATTCCGAGTGAAAGTGTTGCATTTCCGGATAAAACTCCTATTCCATTTTTTCAAAATTTCTGCCTTTCACATAATTCTTGTGTGTTACTAGATGAAACATTTCAGCCAAGATTTTTGAAGATGCATATCAATAACACGTTTTCAATTTTCTGGGTGCCCAGCTTGAGAAACAAGAGTTTTCTTTGCACTAGTGATGAGGAATCTCACTTTTAAGTGAAGCTAATGGAAGGTATGGTTTGAACTGATAAAATATCACATGAATCAACTGCTTTGCAAAAGCCAATTGGAACCATCTGATGATACCTTTTGCATGTTATGAAAATATTTTTTAGTATGACTTGTAAATAATTTACTGTAGTAGCTACTGCCATATATTAGGGAGTGGCAGGAGCAGGGCTGTTCCACGAGGGACACAAGCCAGGACCAAAGGGTGATCCTGCTCAGACTGCGCTCTCACCAACAGAGCACAATCCTGCAGGGGCTGAACACGGCGGGTCAGAGCCAGGGACTGGTACAGGGTCCATCGACAGCACCCTACGTGGCAAGAGAGGAACCAGCCCCAGGGTCCCTCCAGGGAGTCCAGCTGTGAGTAAAAATAAACAGGGCCAGCTAAGGTCCCCCCAAAGTAGGACTGAGAGGCTCATACAGGAGTCAGGGACAGGGACAGAGCTGTAGCAGGGTCTGGGTGCCTCAGGGTGGGCTGAAATGGAGTCCCTGGACCCATGGGCAGTGTCCCAGTCAGGGACCAGGAAGCTCTAATGTTTTCCTCGAGGCCCTGACACTGCATAGAAAAATCTGGGAGAAAATTATTTAATACTTGCCTTTAAAGCAAGATTTAGATATTGTACAAAACAAAGTATGGCACTAACTATATGAATTGTTCATTGGGTAGCCTTGAATACTCATATGGAAACCACAATTAATTTTAAAAGGTGCTATTAGTGGCAGTGATATGGTGCGTATGTAGGTGGATGAATGGCAACCTCAATTCTGACATTTCCTTGCAAGTATTTTACTTTACAACTTGGATAATATTTTGTTTACTTCTTTTTTAGAATAAATGTCTGAGCTTAATGCATAAAATACTGCCAGTAAATACCAAAGAGTGTGTTTGTCTTTTTTTTAAGGAGTAAGGTGCTTAGAATTGAACACTATTTTTAAAAGAGATGTCATACTCAATAATTTTTAAAATATAGTTTTCTGCTCTAATTAATTACCCCAACTTGCAGTGTGATATTAGAAATAGCTTTAAATAATAAAATAATAACTTGTGATTACATACCCAAGCTCTGTTCACAGTTCCAAGGGAATGTATTTTCCAAAATTGCCAGTACCTAACCAGTTAATTGATTTGAAATTTAAATATTCATTACAAAATTAACATTAAATTAAATCAATGAAACAAATTCAGATCTATTTTAAACAGAGAAAAAAATGTATACTTGCTGCAATTGTGCTGGAATAAACTGAATAATTCAATCCAGTATATTTCTGTCTCATGTTACTAAAAGAATCTTTCATACATTTATGTTCAGAAAGCAATTTTGTAGTAACCAAAATTATGCATTTTCTAAAGTGAAAAATAAAATTATTTAGAAAATGACAAATCTACCAGAATGTTCTGGTAAAAACATTAGAAAATTTCACTGTGTGGTCTCCAAAAGGACAGACATGGTATGGAAGTTTGGAAAGCTCCTCTATTAGCAGAAAGGTATAATCATTTTGTGACAGCTATTCATTTGTTTGCATAAGTGAAAAGAAGTATGGATATGTTTATCTAAAAATCATGAGAACTGGAGGTGTGACAAACTGGCACAAACCGGAATTTTTAAGCATTTAATAAATGTATCTTTTGCTTGTGTTTGAGAGGCTGCAAGACCAGCACGTATCTGGAGAGATATTTTTAAATTTTGAAATGGTTACTGTGACCAAATATCTAATTGGATGAATTAAAAACTTTTCTCTGCCTACTCATGGTTAATTTCCTCTTAAGAAATTTGGATATAAGAAGCTTTAACATTCTCAGTGTTTAAAAGGTGAGCTAATACTCATCTTTTCTAATCTCTTGTTTTCAAGCAAGATGAATCATCCTTTCATCTACATTCCCTGCTGAGGCAAACAAGAATCAAATGCACGGGTTACCTGATCAGTGCTTCTGAGCTGCATAGGAGATATTCACTGAAATTACTGGGAACATCCTCTGCCTTTTCTCTATCAATGAATTGCTTTCTCCAAAAACATCCGACCCCCTAAGTAGGCCTACATTTTTAATATTTACTCCCCAACCGCCTGAACAGAAAAAAGTTTTCAGAAGATTAGTAAGTAGATCTTTAACATTTCAGGATGCTCCTAGCGTTAAACATATTTGGGTATGCTCTCTTCATCCTACTACTTCCAAAGGTTTGAATTTCATACTAAAGAAACAGACTCATACTTTGATAATGGTATTGCAATGTACTCAAAAAAGAAATTGTTATCACATAGCAGAGGAATAAGCTCAAAACTAAACGTCAATAAAATTATTTTTTTTTTAATTCCATAGTATATGGTATAACAGATATTGGTCCACTTAGAATATGTGGTACTGACTATCAAGTTAAAAATAATTTTTTTGGTCCAACTAATTAAAAGCAGAGAAAATAAAATTTGGAGTAGAAACACGTAAAATTACAATAAATCCTAAATATTAATTCATACTAAATATTTTTAGGGTAGTAGGCAGGTGAGTTGGCTGCTTACTTTGCTGTGGGGTGTCCTGGTGCACATGCCAGGACAAGAAGCCAAACTGGCTGCTCTGATCATGCCATAGGAGTTGGACCTGTTTCATTGGTCTAGGGGACCACAGTGGGAGCAGGATGAGTGCTTTCCCCTGCTGGTAAGGAAACACCCACACGGTTGAGTTGAGCACCCTGCTGTCACCCCGTCAGGGTCTGCTCCTGGCCTGATAGCATTTTCAGATACCCATCTCTCCATCATAAATGTGCCAAGTATTACTGACAACATAATCAAATATCGTGTTTTAGCCCAGAACCAATTACAAATTTAAGGTATACTTTCTCTGAAAAATTAAATTATTTTGGTTTTACACTGTTGAAATGCTAGCATCATCCATCCTTTTTTCTGCATCTAAAAATTTATTGAAAAACATTCAAGGAATGGGATAAACTAAACCAAAATAAAATAAACAACAGAAAATCCCTACAGTAAAATCAAGGATACTTTAGTAATTTTCTTAATTAAAAAATAAATATCATTTATTAAAATACTAACAATTACAAAATATAAAAGGGGAAAAATATATTTCTGGAAGACTAGATTTTGCCTATAACACTTTCTGGTTTTAAAGTGGAAGAATTATAGTTTACATCTTACATGTGCTAAATTGTCAAAATTACCTTACAGAAATTTTACAAAGAAGGAAGTCTAGCAAAAGAACGAATGTTGGCAATAGAATAGCAAAAAATTCTAATGCCCTCATTTAATAGCTCTGCTTGTTTTTCCATTTCTTGTTCTATTCTGAATATGTGTTTCTCCTTTTAATAGATAGAAGTCAGGGTCAAACAGGCAGCAATTAGACTATGCTGCTAACATAAGTGTAACCTCCAGCTTGTTACATGTCATCTAATGCCACCCTGGTAGCTACAGTAATGTTTTTCTTCTGACTCAAACTCTTTTTTTCTTCTGGTCCTTAGAACTTTAACCTTAATTCTTTGTGAAGGTTGATATCTATGTTACACCCTCTACTATCTCCCAGCCAAACTTGTTACCTTATTTTTTTTCAGGAATCTATTATGCAATTATTTGTTAGCAAGTGCCCTGATCTTTCTCATATTAACTCTCATCAAAACCAGAAGACAAATAAAGCTACACATTTTTTCCTTGCTTTTGCCTCCTTATTCCTCCACTTCTGCTATGTCAGGGCTTCCACTTACAGAATTTCCTGACTTTAAACCTTGTTTTATTTGCTCTTTCTTTTCCCACTTCCTTTGTCTTTAGGTGATCTACAGTACTACAAGATGTAGCACAGGGTGCTCAGAGTTAGTGCCAATGTCTTGTCTGGGCAAAATGCCACGATGGTGTGTTGATTCTCCTTTCTGAATCCAAGCTTTGTTGTATGTAGCTCCACTTCTTGCATGTGTTCCCTTTTGTTCTTTGTAAGCTCTTTCTCATATGAACAATGCCTTATTTACTTAAACCACATAAAGAACCTTTCTGAGTATTGTTATCATATGGCTTATATTATTGCCATTTCAAATCCTGTTATTAGGGTTATCCTCTAAGTTAGTTCTATACCTTTCACCCACTATCATAAAAGTTGCTCAAGTTAGCAGGCTCAGTACTAATAAAATAAAGGAAAAAATGGCAACTCTGTGAGGTTCTAGATTAAATATGACAGAGACAAAATCCCTTTGACTATTTGATTATTAAGCCTTTAAAACATGTCAGAGTAGAATATTTGCAGTAATTCAGGTCTTCATTCCCAAATAAATTTGACAACTGAAAACGTACAAAGCTTCCTTTTTCACTCTCCTGTTTAAGTCTTTTTGGATAGTGATGTAGACCAAGAGCTGTTGATAGGGAGACGATGGACCATTTACTGAACCTCAAAAATTTTCTATATTATCATCAGAGGCAACTGTAGCTCTTATAGTTTTTTCGGCTCATGCTGTTTATTATGCGCTAAATACATGTGCTTTTCTTCTCTCATCACTGTTCACTTTCTGTCCAAATTGGCAACCAGAGCAGAAACTGTGAGCTGATTAGGATCAAATTAAGGATTCATCACTTTGGAAACACCTTCAAACTGCTGAGCATGGAGTCATTGATTTTTCTTTCAGCTGAAAGTTCTCACAGTTCTCACAGTTCTCCAGCTTTCCCCACTATTTGCATGGAAAGAGAAGAAAGGAACAAATTTCACTTGAGAATTTAGGGGCCAGTGAACAAAACCAAATGGGATGACACTCTCCCCTTCCAAAGACAAAGAAAATAAAAAGGTGTAAGTGCTAGTCAAAGACCAATGAAGAGATAAGGCAACAGAAGGAAAAAAGAACAAAGATCAATGCAGACCGAAGAAGGGAACAATGGCAATTAAAAGAAAAGAAAAGAAGGCACAGTGAACCAGCAATCAAAATGGAAAATGATAGAAAATTAAAACTGATAAAAGAAAGTGCTTGTCCAAACAAGGTGCAACTGATCTCTTAAACTTATGCTCACATTATTGTGAAGAAGCCAAGATTTTAGTCAGTTAGGAAAAAATGGTTAGATATTCTTTTAGCTAGCAAGGAAGTCCAAAGATAAATGGTAAGGTTTTAAAATCAAAACCAAACCGAAACCAACCAACCAACCAGAAAATGTTGGTAATTATTTGAAGGTGGAGGTAACTTTCTGCTAACTGACCTTAGGAGACTTTTCCATTGTCAGCCTTCCATGGGATATCTTTCTCTGGAGTAACTGGGATAGCCAGTTTGGCTACTTTGAAGTAGCTGATGGATGTTGGATCACCTGGTTTACTTGACTTCTCATGTAATGCAAGAAAAACCTCTTTTACAGCCTCTGAGGATTATTATCTTCTTTGCAAAAGCTGGTAACTAGCATTGTACAGATGAAGAGTGCATATACCAGTTTTATAGGGAGTTGACTGTGGTCATCTCTGAGAACCATCTCTGCTAAATGATAGTTATATATTTTTCTTTGCATTGCTAAATTGCTTTATGGTATTGGAAACAGTCTAGGAAGCAAAGTGGATTTTTGTTGTGGAGACCACTCCTATGCCACACACATATATTGTTTAGTTCCTGCATGAATAGTATCTGCATGAATAGGCTATTTCTATTGTTTTTGAAGACAGGCATGATCATTCTATTTTAACTGGTATGTCTGCAGAAAGCCAAAAGAAACACAAGTGTTTGTGCAAATATATATGTGTGTGTGTGTATTTACATGTACACTTACTAGAATGAAGTAAAGTTTAGGCATGAGGCTTGAACTGGAGAACATTTCTCTCTGTCTCTCTAATATTTATCTTAAATTGTGAATGTGATAGCTTGTTACTAAAAAGTGGCTCCTATAGATTACATTACATTGGACAGTTTGAAGTGAATACTTTATCATCCAAATTATTAATGTAAATATAAAATAGCTTATATTTTATTTTACCTAAGTACAATTTAATGTCAACAGTATACCAGAAATTCCTGAATCTGCTGACACAGAAGAGTGGCTTTTCCTACAAAAAAACAACAACAACAACAAAAACCCAGAGGTTCTAAGTGTTAGTGTCATCAAAAAATTATCTCCAACTCTGCTGTCAGTTCTTCTGTAGTCAGTGCAGGTCTTCAGGACTTAATGTAACAACATAGTTATGCAAAGATGTCTTTTTCATTAGGATATACAAATGCAGTCATGATTTTATACAATTTTTTTATATGATCTTGACTAAATTCCATGACTCCAATGTGCTTTCATTTATGCATTGTAAAACACATATGCTACACATCCACTTTTCAAGGTGTATAGGAAACTTAGTTGATACTATCTATACAAAGGACTGAAATTATTTTGGTAGTTAAATATTGCTTCCTCCTCATATGAAATGAACTGTTCATAGAGACAAATTTATATTTTATCTAGTTTTAAACAATATTAGAAGTTCCTTTAAGATAAAATTGATTTGCTTTTCTTGCTCACAGTTTAAAGTGACTTTCTGTACATCTGCCATACTAAAACTATGTAAGTAGACTAAGTTTTAACTGACACTTGGAAGAAGAGAACCCTCATCTCCTTCAAGTCTTTTCTAATACTATACAAAAGTAATCTTTTCTTGACCAAATGCTGTTCATTCTTATCTATGGCCTGCAAGAAACCAATAAAAACATCTATTGCTAAAGCCTGCAGATGGATCTTTCTCTAATACTCTTTTACAAGGTGGTTAAAGTTGTTGATGAAAACACCTCTCTAGAACAACAAGCATCTCTGTACAAAGAATGGAGCTCATATTTTGGGGTGGAACATTGGGTGTTGGAAAAAGTGAAATGAAAAGGGCCCAGTGTGATAATCTAACTAATCAGCATTAAGTACAAAAATGAGGAATGTTGTGAAGAGATAGTGTTGTCCGAAAAGAGGATTTGTTACCCAGTGTGCAACAGACCAATTCTCACACACTCAGGAGAGACATTGATTGTTTATTTCAGAGTTGTGCAAGGCTGGGTGCTCGGTGGCTTTCCACAAATCAAGCACACCAAAAATCATCACCGTGGTATCTTTTATACACACGAATTACATAATCATACACTCCCAGTTGCAATGATTGGTTAGTGATTGACATATAATTATAATATCTGCTTAGTCATTTCTCACACTATTGCACATGTGCAGAGGAAGGGTCCTCACCTGGGCGAGGATCTTCCTGACCTGTGGGTGGGTATTTTAGTATTATAATGAAGGTAGTTCAGTTAAAGACATCTAAACTACTGCTTTCTTTGCCAAGTTGCCCATATACATAAGAAAACATAATTAAGTCTATATGTCTTTTATCTGCACCCTGATATTCCAGGAAGTGTACCAGAAACACTTAAGATCAGTTTCTTTGATTTTCACCTTTTGGCTTTTAACTCAGCAATTGTTTATTTTTTTTCCAAACTAGCTCAGCCTGCAAAAGCCATGGTTAATTTTAACTCAGCAATAAGTACCTGATAATTGATATCAATTGCATATAAATGTATATAGATAGCATCTTTGATATATGTCTTTTATTACACCAACTTCTAAATAAAAATGAGAAACTTTAGCAAGAAACAAGATGTGACAGGGACGAGAAGAGACAGATGCTATAAAGAATATAACAGATCCATGGAAACTCCCAAATGGAACTCCACATATACAAAAGTGCAGGTCCTGAGTGAAAACACCTGTACTTCTAGGCTATTTCTGCACTGCAAATGTTCATATACTGTAGCACTTCAGTTGTCATTTGGAAAGTAGCTGTTGATAAATTGCAAAAAGATTTGTACAGTTTGAAGACAACAGTAAATATTAAAGGAGACAATTTTCAAATCGTAACCACTGACACAAGTTTTCTCCCATGGCAAAATCTGGAATTAAGTCAAAGTATAAGGTTTTTTTAAATCTGAAACTAAGTAATTTCTTAGCGTACTGCCTTCATAGGAAGCATATAATATGGTACTTGATAATCCAACTCTATAAATATAACCTGGATGAAAAAGTCACAGTGACATGCTAATCAACATAATTACCTCTCATAGCCATTTGATTATTAATAATTGCAAAAATATTCTTTGCCTAGTCCCAGTGCCATTGTAAACATGTTATAGCAGACCATGTGAAAATGAATCATGGCTGCAATAGTTTCTATTAATTATTTTTATTTTCTCTGTGATTCCAAGTGATTATAGGAAGTGAAAACATATTTAAATATAGAATTGAAAGATTATTTAAAATATAAAATCATCACAAAATCCTCCATGCCAAGAAAAAAAAAAAAAAAAATTAAAAAAATCAAGTAAATCTCTTGATTGGCCAAAATAGAGAGCTCAGAGGTATGAAAAATAATACTATTCACTGTGTAAAAAAAGTTAAAGTCAGGTTTTTTTTCCAAATTAAATACTATAAAAAGTATTATAAAAAGGTACTACATTTCCACATAAAAATACTATGTACATGTCTCATTCTTGGGATGTGTATTATAAATTCTGTAAGTATGGTTCCAGATAGGGAAAAAAAATGAAGCTATCTCTCTTTTTTAAAATTAAAATAGAAAATGATGGATTTGACTATGCTTTCCCATGAAAATTAATCTCTGAATGTATTTGTACCTTCCTTTTTTCATAATATTGCTTTAACTATCAAACTATTGTTTAGAATTTATCGCACTGCATTGTGTTGCGTTGCATTGCATTGCATTGCATTGCATTGCATTGCATTCCATTCCATTCCATTCCATTCCATTCCACATTCCTTAGCAAAAATGTTTTATCCGTCTCTGTACTACCTTTCTAAGCCCACTCTAATTAATTTTCCTCTAATAATTTTTCTTTTTTTTTGACTTTACCATTTCCTATTCATAGTTTCTACCATGAAATTACCACTTTTGAAGATTACTTTTTTAAGATCTCCCAGTGGCCTTCATTAAAGTTACAAAAAGCCCTCAACTAAAAGATCTAGACAAGTTTCTATTTGTGTCATTGTATTTGCACCTGTAGTAAGCAAGAGTCTGATAGGCTTTCAGCTCTGGGTATATCGAACCTTGGAGTTACATTTAACATAATTGTTCAGTTTTATGTGGAGGATTTTAAACTTCTCTGTCCCTGTGTTTTGGGTGAAGTAGGATAATCTTTCTGTGACTAAACTTTTCTCAATTGTTGTCTAGGGAAATTAAATCTGTTGCTTTGGTTTTGGTTTTTGGTTGTTTTTTTTTTTTCTCGGAGTATTATTGGACATTGTTTTCTTGTTGCTTAGAACCACACTAGTTATCGATCAACATGCTGTAATACCAGGTTTCATTACTATGCTAATGTGATCCAGATTTATATGGCAGTACTTCTTAACACTGATTTATGTGGTGCAGCTGTAAGAAATTTTTTAACTGATATTAAGCCATGAAGAAGCCATTTCAGAAACAGAAGAGTTACTGGGTTTTCAAAATAATTATAACCTATAACCCTCAACAGAAAAATTTATTTATTGTGCTTTTTGTGTGTAGCTATTTTTTTTTTTTTTTAACAAAAATTGTATTTGCTTAAACAGAGTGCTTTTTTCAGATGAGTATTTAGAGAAGTGGTCAGTTATTGCTGATATTGAATTCAAAGGTAAAATTTCAAGAAAGATACGGAGCAGAACCAAGTATTCATGTTCTAAAAAAACATATTCGCAGTGTACCCTGTTAAATGGATTGTGTCTTGAGAGTAATTTTGTGTTGATTCCATGTTTTGCATTACCTGTTTCAGTGGTTTGAAAAAGTTATATTTAGCATTTTTATAAAACACATATCCAAACAATGCAGGGACAATAAAAATATTTGAAAGTCTATGCATAGGTGTTTTGTTTGACTGTTTTTATCAGTTAGAGTAGTAAAAAGTAGCAACTGTAACTGTTTATGAAAACTGGAATGAAATGTTGGAACTCGACGATCTTCAGGGTCCTTTCCAACCTAAACCGTTGTATGATTCTATGAAATGTGGGTAGCTCACTCATCCTCTTTTTTATGATATCCTGTTTGCTGTAATGATTATTTCCCTTAAACGTGTTGTTTACATCACTATCTGATTCTATTTACTAAGAAACGTTTTTTTTTAATGTCAGTAAAAATTACTTATATATGGAATTAAGATAGCACAGTCTAACCTATTCTTTGATGACTGCAAAACAGATTAGCTAAGTGGAGTCATATTTGTATTATACATTTATTTTTATTTAAACTTACTTCCATTTATTAAAAGGTAAATGTTAGATGCGGACCTGGAGGACCTGTAACTATTTACAGATGTGTGTTTTATACATGCATAGCTATTATCCAATCCTAAACGCAGAGATAAAAAGATTCACTTACCTGTTTTCAGCAAAAGTAATAGAATATTTGAAAATTTGTTTCCTGAAATGATTGTGGTACTCCAAACATGAAAAGAAATTTATCTGTTTGCTAAAATAGTGGATTCTCAGCACATAATCAAAAAGACCTTGTCATATTGGACTTTTCTTGGTAATGTTTAGTAAAAGTGTTACCTTGTAAGGAAAAGCAATATCGTATTTTGAAATCACTGTCTCTAACTGTGGAACAGTACAGATACTCACACAGCAGTGTGTTCTTAAAACTGTAAATGCAATTATTTGGTCCCTGCTGCAATAATAGTTCTAGTTATTCCTTAATATTTAAATATATTAGAAAAGCATTATATTTTTTTTTTTTTAACAGTAGTAAAACATTGTATGCTTTCATGCATAGCAGAATGACATACAGTAAACTACATTGTCAAGGCATACAGAAAAAAAGAGAAGAATATTCTAGTTGTGCATTTATTGTTGTCATGGGTAACCTGCATTTTGTCCCTATATTGATGACTATTGCAATGCTTAACTATGTTTATTATAACTATTAGGGAAAAAATTACCACTAAAACTGAAGAGCTCTATACTGTTACATTCTAAGTAGTTTGCGTCAGATAGGTGCTGTTTTTCAGTGGCCCTTTATGTGGTCCTTGTGTGAAAACCAAATAAAAGCTTGGTTTTCAATTAGTGAACAAATTTAAATCCCGCTTATTTTAGTAGGAATGTTCAGAGCTGGATTGAGGAGAAACTAAAGGTTCAAAGCCCATGGAAATTGGTAAGAAGATGGTAACTGGTTACAATAAATTTTGTATTAAATCCACTGCCCAATGGGCAATAAGAATCTCTGGCATAGGGGTGATAAATGTATATAAAAAAGTAGTGATGGGACTGATACACTTATTTTCTAATTAATTTTACATCTTTGTTGATTTTGGAAAGATTTCTCCTTTTTTAGATCAGTTAAGGGAAGATTTCCAAAAAAGGAGATTAGAATACAGTACCTGACAACTTTCTGCTATATTATACTGGATATAAAATGTTTTATTGTCTTTTATGTAACAAAAAATTCCTCTCATAATTGCTATATTTTTCTTTTCATTTTATACCATAGGAGATATTGGAAGAGAGCAGTCAATTAATTTGAAAAATTTTACTGAATTATTGAAATATATTTTTAACAAATCTGAAATTTAATTATACTGTGGAGAGCTTTTTTCTTCCAAGAATTCTCCTTTTCGTTTTGTGGGGATGGAAACAGAAAAAAAGCTCTACATGCATTGATTGTCTGTGGGGAAGGAGAATTGTTAAGAAGGAAAAACTTTCCAAGTCCAATTTTTTAATTTGGATTTTTCTCCTTTAGAAGAGGGACCTTATTTTCCATTTTAAACTCAAATATAATTTTCTTAAAAATGCTTTTCACTTTCCTGCTAGAAATTTCTTTCAAGCACAAATATGTAAAGTTTGCTACGGCATTTTAGATATAATGCTCAATACGGAATTAAATACTTACCTGCTCTGATACTGAAAATGACATGTTTATATTGTTCATGCTTATGGAATGTGTACATTGTGCTTATGTAACAGATGCATTAATTTACAACCCTTTAATTTTCTGATTTTGAAAGATCATTATAGGGTCTCACTTACGGCATGATCTGTAAATGAAAAATCTTTTCCATTATATTCTGGCTTTCTTCTCCTCCACTTTGTATTTTATTTGGTTGTGTCTGTTGCCTAATTTTTTTCCATTTTTTTTTCTTGTGTTCTGAATCCCCTCCCATGCAACGGTAAAGTTTCTCTGCTCTTCTACCCGCCCCCCAAGGGCATTTCAGAATGGATATGGGAAATCGAAAGCTTAATTTCTTACTACATTGGTCAAAAATAAAATCTTTGTACATACTTCTTTCTCCACTGCAGTGGATTCAGGCTCTGCCTTGAAGCACCATATGCTCCAGACCACTCTGTAGAAAGGCAGCAATACCCAATGTTGGAGGAGAGATAGCTTCCTCTAGCATCCTTTGGACTTCCCTATGTTGCTCTCTGCTGCATACTCTGCTTATATTTTCTCCTTTAAAGTGAACAGGTGCCTGTGAGAAAAGTGGGTTGCTTTTAACTAAAAGTGTAAGTTTTCTGGAAGAAAATGAATGAAATTAAGTCCATGGATTATTTTTTTTGTTTTTGTTTGAGCTATGGCACTCTATCTTCCAGCTAATTTAGCTGATGAATTGATAGGATTTATTCTATTTGTTGCCCTTACTCAATGATGACTTTATATTCTAAGACAGTGAGTTTTTCATATTAAAAACATAGATTCTGAAATATATGCAGATAGCTTTTCTTCCTTCACATACTCTGCTACTACAACTTTATCTCTGTACCAGAACAGAAATAACGTGTGGTGATAATATCACAAGCTTTTTGCTCATGGATGAATTCCAAAACTCCACAGAGTATTTAGTATAAGTTGAAGCTGTTCTGGAAGTTCCTGGCACCTACAATGGTGATAAGCAAAATATGGCATCTCTCCTTTCCATATTGTGCTATTTTCACACATTAAGGCAAAGTTACAAAAGATAGTTGAGCTCATCTAAAAGCTTGTTGTCACTTATAGAAGCAAATCTGGCTCCCTTATTCCTCTGACTTTGGCTGTGTGATCCTTCTCTTCACTTCCACTGGCTCTGGCACTTAACAGGCATATCCATTTGTGGATATGCTTCCCTTTGCTAACTGGGTTTATTTTTAATGGATTAGTGCTTCACCAGGGTGGTTAAATGAACCAGCTCACAGAGGAGTGTGCAAATCACTATAGCCAGTGTGAAGTCAGTGTCAGAACTGTGGGAAAATTTGAAGAAGCAGGCTCCGCTCCTTTGGTGTTTAGAAAGCTCCAAGTTCCGCCATGTACTGTACATCTTTACCCAGCTTTAAGACAATAAGGAGAATAAACTTGGTTGTCATAATGTTCTAGCTGTTAGAGGCTAAAAATATGTACTGCTTGCTTCATCATTTTTTAATTCTTGTTACTTTAAGAACTTAAGAAGTTTTTAAATGCCCTTAAAGTAATTGTTTTGATAAGTTTTGTTCTGATCAGTTTTTCTATCCAAGAAGCAGACAAATCCTCACCCTAGAGATTTTTTAAGATCCTGTGTATGGTAGAAAGATATCTGGTTCTTCTTACTTACCGTTTGAAGTTCTTCTTACTATTTTTTATGTATTAAAATAAATTGACTGTTATAGAAGAGATAATTATTTATAAAGCCCGTTTCATTTCTGATGCTAAAAAAAAAAGTGGAGAGTTGTATAATAAAAGTTTCACACTGATAATGGATGGTGGCAGTTTTTAGAAACATGCTTTGTAAAGAATATAATGATCATGGCAGGATCTGATGAGTAATTTATTGTTTAGTTCAAAGCAGCTGTTCAATTAAAAATGTTCAGCCTTGACCTATGATCATTATTTTAAAATAATAGATAGCATGAGCAGTTTTGCATTTTGACAGGGAAAAATTGTCATTTGACAAAAATAAATTAGTTCATAAATCATATGTCGATTTGTTAATGAACTTTTGAATAAAGTATAAGATATTTTTATTAACATTTTCAGTGAGAATAAAACTTCAAACCAGTCAGCCACTTCTGTTCAATCTTGTTTGCTTTGTTTTATAGGTTATCAAGACAAATTCTATTTACTTATTTTAAACTGATTGAATCAACATATAAAAAGTGTAGGAGTTACTCCTATTCATATCTGAATTGGAATTCTTTTAAAGAAGCTTTTACATTCCTCACTTTCTTCCTAATTCAATGGGCAAGTCATTGCTTCCTTGGAAGGAAAATTGGAAGATTAAACAGCTGTTGAATTTTACCAGGATGCTGCAGATCAAGCTTGCAATACTCTTAGCTGCAATTCAACACCTTTAATAACTTCTCAACTTGTACATGTGCATGCACACGTGTACACCTAAAAACTTAAACACTAATTAGATTCAGACTTAATTGTCTAATACTCAGTAGGGAAGTGTTTTCCCTTTCCAATACACTTTTGACATTTCAAAAATGTTTATTCTGAACTGGTGTGTAAGAAAGAACATTACAGATTTCAGTTGGTTGACCTTGGCTGGCTGCCAGATGCCCACCCAGCCACTCCATCACTCCCTCTCAACAGCAGGACAGCAAGAGAAAATAAGTTGAAAATACTCCTGGGTCAAGATAAAGACGGGGAGAACACTTACCAATTACTGTCACAGGCAAAACAGACTCAACTTGGGGAAAATTAATTTAATTAATTGCCAATTAAAAAGAGAGTTGGATGGTGAGAAACAAAAACAAAAACTAAAACACCTTGCCCCCACCCCCACCCTTCCCAGGCTCCACTTCACTCCATTATTATCTCCTCTACCTTCCCCCTCCCTGAGCAGCAGAGGGGAGACAGGGAATGTGGGGTTGTTGGTGGTCCGTATCAGTTCCTCTCTGCTGCTCCTTTCTCCTCACTCTTTTCCCTGCTCCAGCCTGGGTCGCCGTGGGCTTTTCCAATGTGTGTCATCTCCATGTGATGCAATTACTTCAGGGAATATCTGTCTGCTCTTGCGTGGGGTCCTCCACAAGCTTCAGTGTGGATATGTTCTCTAGCATGGTCCTCCATGGGCTGCAGGGGAATCTCTGCTACATTGCCTGGAGCACCTCCTCTTCCTACTCCGATCTTGGTGTTCACAGGTCTGTTTTCACACTTTTTTCCCTCACTGCTTGTGCAGCATTTTGCTCCTTCTTAAATATGTTTACTCAGAGGCATCACCAGGTTTTCTGATGGGTTCAGCTGTGTCCTGCATTGGGTCTGTTGTGGAGCTGGCTGGAACTAGCTGTGTCCAGCATGGGGCAGCCTCTGGCCTCTCCTCACACAGGCTACCCAGCTACCAAAACCTTGACATCTGCATCCAATGCAGACATGAAACACACACGTTGCAGAGCCTCAGTTTCTCTCACTGCCCAGAAACTGATTGATTTCTTGAATCATGAGATTTTCATATCCTAAAACTCCTAAAACTCTAGCAATATTTGCAGTGATATACTGCTAAACTCTGAATTTACTTATTAGTTACATGTCCAATCCCTTTTTGAATCCTTCCAAGCTCTCGGGTTAATAAAAGAACTAGTTCAACAAGGTAACTGAACTTCATCTTATCAGTTTTAATTTGCCACTTTTAAATTTCATAGAATTTTTTCTATTATTATGAAAGAATTAATAGCTTTTCTTTAAACTAAAATAGTTATTTTTCTAATCAAGTATAGCAGAACACTATCAAAAAGAGCATGATGCTTGATTATTTGAGCATTATAGGAAAATATATACTGGCTCAATGGAAAAAGTTTGAAGTAGGAAAGACTAAAAAAAGAGTCTATTATGATTTTAATTATTCTTCAATATTTTACTTTCTAATATAATGCTGGAAAAATAGTTAAAACATATCTGCAAAGAGACAGAAATATAAAGAGTAAGTCATTACTTCTCCCTTCAAAATTCATTAATAAGTGTGAGTAGTGACTTGATTGCCATCATGAGAGATTGTGCAATCCGATTCATCAGAATTCTTTTGGAGCATATTTGATCTTCTCTTGGATCAGCTACTATTGTTCCTTGACTTTTTAGCCTCTGGCATTCTTGGAAATTACTGTTTGGACATGGTCTGTTCTGCTCGAAGGTCAGAAAGGTATGGATACATAGGTGGGTGCATAGAATTTGGATCTGAGAAAAGGCCATGGCATTTAACTGTTAAAGGGAAACTAGTTTTGCATTGACAGTTAAAAGAGGAGTCAGAAATATATAATCACGGACATATTGTTGATGTGATCCATCAGATTAGATATGGGACTCTCAGATCTTCAGAAATTTAAATTCATATGTACAATGTAAATAGGAGGTTTCTTACACTCAGAAATGTTCTGATATGCTCATTTTAAAATAATCTCCTTTTATTTAGTATGAAACTTTATTTTTATCATTCTTCTATCTAAACAAGAAACAAAAATAACTCAGAAAACCCAACCCAAATGTATATTAGAAACTATAGAAAGTAGGGTGTCTGTGTGAATGTAGAAAAAGTCTTGTAAGATTTGTACAAGAAACAAATAGTACTATGTACTAACAAAAGTTTATAACTGTTTTATGTGGGAAACAGTTTTTTTTTTACTGCAGTGATGGTAAAGAATAAAATTCATTCATTTGTTCTAAGAGTTCTACAATGCAATTTATCTTTCAGCATTGGTTCTTAGACTTCTTAGATATTGTGATTCTCAACTTTGGCTCCCTCTACATTTCCTTAGTAGTGGCCTCTGAGCTTTGTTTTGTTTCCCCCTCCCCTCAACTAGAGGCTCTGGGGAGACCTTATTGCAGCCTTTCAGTACTTAAAGGGGCTCATAAGAAAGATGGGGACAGACTTTTTAGTAGGGCCTGTAGCGACAGGACAAGAAATAATGGTTTTAAGCTAAAAGATGGTAGATTCAGACTAGATATCAGGAAGACATATACGTCAATGAGGGTGGTGAAACACTGGCACAGGCTGCCCAGAGAGGTGGTAGATGCCTCATCCCTGGAAACATTCAAGGCCGGGTTGGACGGGGCTCTGAGCAACCTGATCTAGTTGAAGATGTCCCCGCTCATTGCAGGGGGATTTGGACTAGATGACTCTTAAAGGTCCCTTCCAACCCCAATCATTCTATGATTCTTTGATTTTATTTAAATTAAGAACTGTAAGAGAGAACTGTCTCTCTACAGAGATTAGGGCTTTTAAAACAAGTCTGAATCCTGGTTTCTTATTCTTTGGACTTGTTCCTTCACTGGGAAAACAGCACTTTCTGACTTCAGTGTGTGTTGTGAGAATAAGCATGTTAGAATCACAAGGTCCTCTCTCCTGTGGTACTTGTGATCACTTTGGTATGCTACCGCAACCCGGTGAAAGAGGCTATTATCACATAGAATAATTTGACATAGTATGTCTCGTGGACAATTAAGGATTGGATCTGACTGCTCAGAGAGTCTGGGCCATCTCCATCCTTGTAGATTTTCAAGACTTAACTGTATAAAGCCCAGAGCAACGTGTTCTGACCTCAGATCCAGTCCTGCTTTGAGCAAGAGGCTGGAATAGACACCTCCTGAGGTCCCTTCCAAACTGATTTATCCTGTTATCTTGTGTTGTGGAATGAATATTTTGGGATATCCAGGCAATCTTTTTTTGGTAACTTTCCTGTGTATTTTCCATAATTGAAATAGGACAAGTTTTCTACTTATTTATTTAGGGAGAGAAATGTAATTTTGGGAAACTGCCTCGGAAAGCCAAAACAAGAGTGAAAAATATCTCCTTCTTTCTCTTGTGGCATTCACCCTGGTTTACAGTGGACACTGAGATAGTAAAAGATACTAAAACAATTAGAGCTCAATCTCAAGCATTAGGCTGTGGAATTTGATTTAGAAATCCAATAGCATGAGATATATTCAGACTGACTGACCTGTATGACTTTCTGTGTGGAATATGGACTATTCAATTTCAGGGAAGGAGGAGAAGCAAAGGGCTAATGTGTTTTGCCCTACTTTAAAGGTGCATGGTCCTACTCAAAAGCAAAGATATATGTAGACAACTGTTGTAGGTAACTTTATTTTTCAAAGTAATTTATTTTTTTGACTCCCTCATAAACATAAAAGCCCCACTGATGTTTAAATAATGTATTTAATGTCATAGATGTCATCAAAGATCTTGGTAGTGAAATGCATACCTTAATTTTTAAAAACATATTACCCTGCCGTACCTTGCTTTTCTGTTGACTACCTTTTATGACTGACTGCTACTGCTACTTTATTAGTTTTCAGTACTTTTGGAACTTTCTACCAGCAGATGCTTAGTTTGCTGTTCAGAGATCAGATGCTTACATGTTTAATGAATTATTATGGAAGAGACACAAGAAAATGTTCACAAAATAGACTGAAAGGGAAGCAGATGCTAGATTTTGCATTGTCATGAGAGAGCAACCAGAAATATGCCAATAGGGAAATGCATAATTTTAACACAGCAGTCAGAATCTGAGATGCCAAATTGGATACACTGAACATTTCAAATTCATACTTTATTAAGTAATCGTATCTTCAATATCTCAGTATTCAAAGTAAGAAAATGCTATGACATGTACAAGTAAGGGGATAGAGTCCGCAGAAACAAATATTTAATGAGTAGTGGAAGACAAAAATAAAACTGCCTAGAAAAAATACTGAAGAAACCTTTCATTTCAGTCAACCAGATACTGATTACAGCAAATGCAGTAGCAGTTTGGGTGAAAAGAGCATGCTTTTATCTCAGAAAATGCAAATAAGCAATCCCTTCTGCTGAGGACATATATGATTTTTTTTTTATCCCCCCCTAATAATCAGAGCTAGTGGGAAAACGTTAGACAAATTTGGCAGGCAAAAGACCTGATTTCACTAAATTTGAAATTGTATCGGGGTAACATCAGGCGAGTCAGATGTTAAATTTAATCATCTGCTACTAAGAAAATGAACAGAAGTGTATCTGAATACACAAACACACAGACAGGAGTCCACCACCAAATCATGAATTCATCAGCATGTAGTCCAACAAGACCGAGCCCCAGCAGTACCTTACTAAGTTTAAGTTGTATTTATTTGGTAAGTATTAAATGGTAGTGTCTGCATAAATAAAATATAAATAATATATAATAACTTACTGGACATAGAAGCAAATAACAAAATTGGTAGGAGGATTGTATTTAGTTTAATGGGAGAAATCCACTGGTTATGCAGCTTCATTTGTTTACGTACTATGGATTTTAAGAATAATATTCTCTGAAGATTATCAAGTTGCACATGAATCACTGGGACTAAAAATTCATAGTGGAAGAAAAAGAAAAGTTACATTAATATTATAAAAGAAAGCTATAATTATAAACATGTTATCTATGCTTTGAATATATCACATATTTCAATTTCGTGAAAAAAACCAAATATGGAATAACATTTCTACTGTCTTCAGAAAGTTTGGCTTTATCTGTGTGGAAGATTCTCAGCGAAAGTATAGAAAAGTTCATTTTATCTACTTCTATACTTGGCATTTTGCTTATTATATTTATTCTTTTTCAGAATCCATCTTCTCCATTTGACATTAAGAATAAACAGTTCTTTGGAGATTAAACTAAAAGTGAGAATGGATGGACTTTGACAGTTTTTAATTTTGCAGTCAAAGTTATAACAAATAGACATGTTGACATGGTTTACATTTCTGCATTATTTTATATGAATTAGGGACAAACATTACTTACACCTTTCTGATTAGCCTAGAACTCTTAATTGTTGCAAAATTCCTATGGGCTAATCAAAAGTTTATTGAAATCAAGTGAAAGACTACGATTCACTTAAAAATTATTTTGGTGAATCTTTGTATATACTATCCAACACAAACCGAAATATTCTAGATTAACTGTATTTTCCTTGGAAATCAGTAACAGACTATAGAAAATCTAGAATTTTGTGATCCTGAAAAAAACACCACTTTTAAAATACATGTTTTTTTAAAAAATACATATTTAAAAGGGTAATCAATGCTTTGTCAAACAGCAATTATCTAAGATTTACAGGCAATGAGGAAATGCTGTCATCTTATTTATCACACTACAATCTCAAGTAAACTATTTATCTAGGAGCACTTTTGTATGACTAATCAAGAATGCTTTCCATCATTTTAACTTTGCAATTATGAAAAGATTGCTCTAATTTGATCCTGCAGTTGGGAGCTTGTCTTTCCTTAAGGGCTTGTGAGTTTAAAGTCCAGCATGCAGGTAAAAGTTCACTTGATAGAAGTTTAAAGGTTTATCCCAAAGATCACAGCAAAAGCAGAAAACAAATAATTGATAAAACTTCAGAAATTTCCAGTTAGGACCCTTAAAATCTTGGAAACCATAAATCTAAGATGATTTGTCATTTTTAAATGATGATATAGATGATTAAAAAGAGAGAATGAGAGAGATTATAATTACTCTTGGAGTAACAGCCTTTTAAAATCCACTTTAAAAAAAAAGAACATAAAGAGATTCAACTGTTTACTGTTGTATGCAGATTTTCTTTGTGAATCTACAGCGTGTGCCAAAATATAGTAACCCATAAGAAGAAGAGACACAGTGACACTCTGTAAATGGCGTGTTTGAAAGAAAGTAATTATGTAACTGGCTCCCAGTCACCAAGTGTTTCTGTTCTCTATTCATTTTTATACAGTGAGGTGACTACAAAAACATCGCCAGATCCACATTACTGAAACTACTTTACAAAGCATCGTAATTTTGCATGCAAATAATGTCTAAATTCTAAATATATATTATGTTTCCACATGATATATCATCTTTAATTTCACCATATTTACTACTGGAGTTTCAGAATTTCTATAGACAAGTTTTTCAGGAAGAACATCTGCTCTTTCTAACATAGAAGAGATGAATGAATAAAAATATCTCTCAACCTTTTTCTGCACTCCCAGAATTATCTGTAGTCTTTGGGTATCCACCCAGCTAATTTCGTACTTCACATTCACAATTTCATAGTCTGCTAGGTGAACACGTAATATGTCCATGTCCTGTGGCTGTAAGGTACCTGACAAGCTTGTTAAGACACCAGCAAGAACAAAGCAAACATATGCATTAATATGCAGTGTATTAATTTACAAATTTTTGCCACTGTTTTATGTTGGTTAGCACTCTGTAGCTGAACTGCAGCACCTCAATCAAATATTCCAGTAGAACATTACAATTCAAAATTTTATTTTTTTAAGAGTTGAGACAGAAAAATAATATTTTTCAGTCTCTGACTTCTGTAGACATTGGCTTTTAGTTCCTATGGTTTCTCGCCACAGGAGGCAGTATCAGTTGTTTATGGGATCTCTTTATGTATATCAAGTAACACTAAATAAGTCAATTCCAAAACCAAAACAGGGAAAAGGATAAGGACTTGGTGAATGAAATCCCCTCCACATTCAGAAAAAAAAAAAAAAACAAAAACAAAACCAAACCCAAATAAACCCCAATAAAACAAAACCGCCCACCTGTCCTAGTATAAAATTCTTCTGCCAAAGTGGTAGACTATAAAGGGGTGATTGAAGTGCCTAACATAGCAGGTAGGCACACCTAGAACCCCTAAGAGATCCTGCCTGGCCTCCAGCCCTCCAGAAGAGCATGGGTCTCATGTTGGTCCAATGTCATATCTACCAGCTCTCTGTTGATGTTTCAAATACCTCACGATGTCTAAAATAGAGACACCTGAATCACTCCATTAGGTATTTCAAATGTGGAAAATTGTTAATGCAAATGCAATGAAATATGCAAATGGATGTAAGAGAGAAAATTGCCGTAGATAAAAAAAAAAAAACACAACTCAGCTACTACAGGAGATTTGAATTTTAAATGTGTTTAATATGCAGATGATACCAGCTTAAGGAGATGACTGCTTGTTTTGCATAAGTGTCCTAACTAAAGTTTTGCTTTTAACAGGGTGCTCTTTTTAAGTTAGCCATTTAGTTGTGACTGGTCTGAATAAGTGACAGTAAGACCTGTGCACATACATTATCTCACAGGCATTTTACTGCTTACCTGACATTTCTCTCCTGCAGTTATGTACTTGCTATGTTTCATTTTAAATGACAAAGAAAACTATTCTAGCTAACATTTATGACTTTTTGTAGAGTTTTACATACAAATGAGACTTAATCTCTGAGGTCAATGTACTGTATGATCCAAAGAATAATACTCAAGTATTAGGTTACTTCAATTTTCTGAGCAAATTACATTAAATTCCCTTTTGAAAATTTATAGTATCTAACCAAGTGATATTTGCATGTTGTTGTATTTTTACTTGTTAAAAATTTTAATTATTTTTGCATGCACTAAACCGCAAATAAAACCTCTGCATTTTTTAATATAAATTTAAGTGTAACAACCAAGTTAAAGAAACAAGATGAACCTTTCTGAGTAAATGCAGCATAATGGTGGTGATAAAAGGCACACCCCTGAAAGCTAAGTGGTATCAAATGGCTTTAATACTGATCTGTTTTTCATGAGGAGCTGTAATGCTTCCTACTCTAGTAACATATGTGTTCATTTTAAAAATCCCCTACCCATCTAAACTGTGCATATATACCATCCATAAAATTAAATACTTTGGGATAAATATGTGTATCCAGCTTTTCTGCTGGATATGTGTTTATACCCACAATTCCCTCAAATCACTAAGTAGCTAAATAGTTACCAGCTAGACCTGCTGTGTGCTGCAAATTAAAGTTTTATTCAAATTATTGACTTGCTTTTATGTTAGCTCAGCTTACTTTCAAGTGGTGATATTTACCAATGAATTAATGTATTTATTGGTGTATGAATAAGCTAATGGGAAAATTGCATTGATATTGACTTGTTAAAGAATTATGCATATGCCCATTTGGGAGAGGTAAGCATTTTATTAATTTGTTTTATTGTTAGAACAAAAATATATTCTCATAATCAAATAAAAAATACATTTCCGAAATCTTAAATATTCTGTCAATAATTCTCCATCTTTGCATATTAATTTAAGTTCTTTAATCTAGTTTTGTTTTAATGACATTATTCATGTCATTTGAGGCCCCATTCCTGGAAGTGTGAGGCCTCATCCCTGGAAGTGTTCAAGGCCAGGTTGGATGCTGCTTGCTCAAGCAACCTGGTCCAATGGAAGGTATCCCTGGAACTAGATGATCTTTAAGGTTCCTTCCAACCTAAACCATTCTATGATTCTATGAAGATTCCAATGACAAAAAGTATAGGTTTCTGTATACACACTGATGACTTGCTGCATATATAGATAGATCTGTATATACACTTCTTTAAGTGTCATTGCTACTTCTGTTCATGTTTTTAAATTTTCTGGTCATTGTGCTGTGAGTAATATTATCTTATCATTTAGCTTTCATACCTGTCATGATTGTAGCCAACAGCATACGTTGGCTATTGCAATGTCTTCTTCTCTTTTTTCCCTGGAAAAAAAAAAAAAAGAGACNAGAGACAGGCTTATTGTGGTTTTTTTTGTTTGTTTGGTTGGTTGGGTTTTTTTTGCCAAAAATTGCTTAAGAGAAAACAGTAATATAACACCCATTAATTTAGAGTATCTGTTAAGAACACCAAGTAGAGAGTCATGAGAGAAAAATATAACAATATAAAACTTTTTATGATCCCCACAGCAAAGGAGTCTCATGGTAAATTACTGGTACAATATATAGAACTCATCTAAAGTTATCTTAACATTAAAAATAAATAAAACATTTAAAAAATGCTATTATCACAATTACAAATATTTTTCAGAAAATCATTTTGAATTCTGGGCTTCTTACCACTCTCTGTCCTTCCTTCTGGTAAGACTAGAAACACTGATAATGGCAGGGCATAACTTGTTAGTTAATTTTAGAACAAGACTGAGACTGAATTTCAGTACAGCAGAAAATGAATTAAAGCAACATTAAACACCATTGGTGCTTTCAGTACTTATATCAAGCAAAATTAAAAATATATAGCTTTTCCTCCACTAAAAAATATTAGAGTTTACATCTGTTTTTTTAGGCGTCCACAAGTCCACCCTATGAATGGGTGTTGTGGAATCCTATAAAGATGTATTGCAAAATCTAACATCTCTGTGAATCTTATTTAATACATAGCTGTTTAACAGTCAGTTTCTAACAAAGTAGTAAAGATCTTTGGATATTGTTTGTGCATGTATACACTAAATTTTATATTTCTCATCTAGGAGTAAATCAAAACATGGTCATTATGTATGTATGGGAAAAAAAAAGAAACGGTGAATTTATTCTAGGAATGGAAAGGGAAAAAGTAAATCTTGAGCAACCTTTACTAACTCTCATGCTAAGCCTACTTTGAGCAGGAGGTTGGATTGTCTGACCTCCACAGATCCCTTCTGCCCTAAATTTTTCTATAATTCTAAATTCAAAGTAATAAGTAAAAACAGGGCTCAACCACAAACACATGAAAACAAATAAATGTTAATCATTAATTTAATAAATCATCCTAATCTGCTACACAATTTTCCACACATGCCTAGCTGGGCTCCAAAGGTATGTCTAGATTTCACTGGTGAGTACACACAGCTATATTATTCAACTTGTTCTTTACATATTTTCGACAGATAAATACTATGAGTTTTATTGGTCTGGTATGAACCCTGATGAGCTTATTCTTCTAGAATAGAGAAAGTAAGTGTTACCGTATGTACGTCAAATGAAAAGAATGTTTAGAGCTGAGCCATATCAGCAGTGTTATGAGTACACAAAAATTGTCCTTTCAGCTGTGCCTCAAACACAGTGGTTTTAATAAAACAAAACCAAATAAACAAACAAACAAAAAAGCCCTAGCAACCCTGCAATTCCTTGCAAGAGAGCTTTCTTTATGGATGTATTATTTCACAACAACATTCTTTGGATTCCCTGTTTGAGCTGAAAGCAGAAATATCTTCCCTGAGGCTAAAGTACATAGCTTAAATAATCTTAAATTCCCTCATTAAAGTGAATCATGGTCCCCTTTCTTTCATCATATTGCTGCAGAAAATTCATCCACTACAAATTTTAACAGAAGACTTAGTAAAATATATAATCCAATAGATGTTTGAACAAAACCCTAAATAGTGTAAATTGGCTAGTGGTTTGTGTTTGGGGTTATGTTTTTTTTTGTTTTTATTTTTTTATCTACTTCTAATCTGGACCATTTTTAAAGTCCAGTTTCTATATCTTACTATCATCTCTGCTAAGTACAGTTTTCTCAAGCTGATATAAATTGTCTGGTTCAGTGTCCATAAAAGCCATTAATATTTTATATTGATTCCTTAAACTATTGTATAAAAATAATTTTCTCAAGTAATATAGACGATATTTCTTTAAGTCAGTTGCCCTTTCCATGATGAAATACTGTTTGGAACAGCAACCTGTCACACACGGTTTTATTTTTCAGTCAACTAACCATGACTTATGCTTTTTTGTTTTTTAGGTTAACAGGATTTCATCTTCCTCCACCTGTGACAAGTACAAAATCTGTGTTTTCACTGCGTTTGACAAGTGACTTTGCAGTTAGTGCTCATGGGTTTAAAGTTTACTATGAAGGTAAGACATTCTTAACAAAAGATTCTGGATTTTCTTCTCTGATCTCTATACATAATAAAACTAAATGCCCCACAAAAATGTATACAAATACACATTTATAACTTTATCCAAGTTACAATGTTTACTTTTCATGCAGTTACTCAGGTGCAGAGACTCATATCTGAAACCAAAATACTTAAAACTCTACCGTCTATAGTCCCATCCAGACACAAATGTTTTATGACCTTTACTTTAATAATGCCAAATTCTTTAAATTCTGAAAAACATAATCATAATCTTTCTGGTCCTTCTAAGGTATGCCTATTCAAATTACTGCCAAGACATTAATAGTTGCTTTTGAATTTCACTAGATAGTTGAATTTATACCTGCAAGATTTATGGACAGATTCTTTCTCACAATTTTGCATAGCAGAAATGCTGACTCAGTTCTCTGAACTGACATAAAGCTACTTCCCTGTTGCAGTTTTCACAACTGTCTAGAGTTCTCACACAGACACTGAAGTAAATGAGCTGGCACAAATATTCCTGAAGTCCAGAAGTTCATAGTATTGTATGTATGTTCCAGGAAGGACCTTGTTTATGATCAAGCTCACTTTAGTCATGTTTGTAGAGTTGGATTATATCATCCATCCATTATTTTATTTAAGTCCTTGGCACTCACTGGGACTATGAATTCTAATGTGTTTATAGGATATAAACAGAAACAGTTGGTTTTTTTCTTTTCTTTTTGTTTTTCTTTTTCTTTTTTTTAAATTGCTGTAAAGAGACTTGATCTTTCTAATTCCATTAAGTGTCTCTGTCAGCAAGACAGGGGCTGTAGTAAACTGCTTGGAGAAGCTCTGAGGCCATTGTTGTACACTGCTCAGTCCCATCTGCAACAGAAACTGGTCTCTGAGAAAGCAACTAGCTGAGTAACACTGTGGTAGCCAGGAAAATATCCAAAAACTGGTAATGAAATGAAAGGCTGCCACGGAAATACAGCCCAGAATCACTCTCTAGTAAAAAGTTTATAGCCATTGGCATAGTTTACCTTCAGGTGTGATGCATTAGAATGCTACTTCATATAGAAATTCCCTCCTATATGTACTTATGTCAAGATGTGAAATGAAAAATGCAAAAGAATTTCCAGGCCTTATTTGTCCCTTGAGTTATTACAGAAAATAAATGAGGCAATTACAAACATTTTTGGCTTGCACATAAGCAAGAAGTAATTTTCAAAATAGAAATCCAAGCTATGTGTAACTGATTTTGGCTGGGTTATAGCTACTTTGTAGTCTGTTAGTTCAAGCGAAGTGTAACAATTGTTTTTGGCTAGCTTACAGCCAGCTACTCTATAGTCCTAAATTTTGAAGTGTTCAGCAACTTTGTTCAACAGCAGCTTTATTACAAAAATATTATATAGAAATGTAATATACAATTCCTATGGATTTTTAACTATGCAAAATGTAGTATATACGACTCATGGATGTTAGGAAAATATGTATCATTTTTTATCATTGATTTGGTGCCGTAAATTGGGATATTCAAACTCATTATGTATGGTATCAGCTCCTGTTCTTATACATTATTTTCCAAAAGGTTTTGCACTATTAATGCTAACAGATACTGTACTATGTATTTCAGTTATGACAGAAAATTATTAAACCTAAAGTGGCAGGTCACCAATAGAGTTCAGTTTGCAGATATGACTTATTCCTCACAGAGTTCCTTTCTGGGCTAAACTAACATGCTGATTAAGAGAACTCAAGATCCTAAATCACTGTCAAGTGTGGGGAAATTTTATCTTCAACTACAGAAATCAGCATTTTAGAAGAAAATATAAACTTGTTACCCTGAATTTGATGCTCATCTTTTTTTTTGAATCTGAGACTTTATTTTGTGAAATCAGGAATATCGAAGGAAGTGAGGCTAGACCCCGGAGTTTTAGTTCACTGGAGTCTCCCTTCCCATGGCTAGATCTACTTTTTTTAAGAGCTGCATCAAGGCAGCTTCATTCAGTGAGAGAATTTTTCTTTCAATTCCTGTTTTTCTGACTTCCTATGAAGCTACCTGTCTTTATAACCAGCTAGCAAAGAAATGAAAACTCATTACATTACATTCATTTCACGCATCATTCCTTGACGTGAGAGAATAGATGTATTTAAATGATAATCACATCAGGGCAATCTCCATTTCTGTTCTTGTACTCTTTGTGAATGTGTATAACCCTGCAATCAACATTTTCAGATCTGGTTGTACCTAGTATCCAATTTTCAAAAATTTTGATTGCCCAGTAGCTCCTTTTTAGCTTCCTGATGAAACATCTGCATACTTAGTACCCCTAAATATCAGACCACATACTTAAGTGCTTCATTATGGGTTTGTAATTTAAAACCTAAGACAGAAATGATTAGCAACCTATCATTGCAGTAAAGCAAAATGATAGGCAGAGATAGCATGAGAGGGAAGGATGAGCAGTAGAGACATATATCTGAAGGGATTAGATCCAGGTGTGATTTGGAAAAGAAGGAACGTACCTTTCATAATCAGTGATCATTTAAAATACTTTCCTCTGAAATGTTTGGAAATAGAAGACATAGACAGATGGTTAGATGGGATGCATTACTGTTCACTTTCTTTAAAAAAGACAAAGCAAACCACAAATAAACAAAGCCCACCAACATCTCTTTCTCTGACCTCCTATCATCCTTGACATATTTGCAGTTGAGCTGAAAGTTGACAAGAAACTCCAGAGTACCTGACAGAATCAGTAGAAAATATGAATCTACTGTGGACCTTCCTGATGATAACATAGAGGAACATATTAATTTTCTGGTCTCCTGAGAATAAAAATGTGTATGAAAAGATAGAAAATTGTATCATCAATAGAACTACTATGCTGGCCCATCATATGTAAGCCCCTGCAATTGCATTCAGTCAAAGTACAAAATAGACCACAGAAATACACCCTTTGGCTTCCTACCATCAATGCTATAAGCCTCAGACTGTATCCTTCCTTCCCTCCTTCCTTCTCTCCTTCTCTCCTTCTTTGCCTTCTCACCTTCTATCTTTCCTCAATGTCAACTGGCATAGTTGGGTTAGCTTTGGTACCATTGTGCACGTACTTTTTTATGTTCAGCTTCTCTATTATTTGGGAAAGAACACATCTGAGAAATACACCTCTATGCATAGCACAATACCCCTGGAGATAAAGGATTTCATGAGAGAAAACTGAAAAAGATTACTCAAAGACAAAGGATTCAGTTACAGTGACAACAGAAAATGGTGAGATGCATTGAAAATTAAGGAGGGATTTTAAGAAAAAAACTTGAGCTACAATTTTTTTTTTTTAAATTAAATTAAAATTTAAAAACTTGAGCTACAAAATTACCAGCAACAATTTATCATTTCATCACTGTCTAGCAACACAGCTTAGCTGGCTGGAGTAAGAAATGGGAGAGTTACAAGCCTGCTGATTCCATGTCTGTTTTTTTCTGTAGAGATTTCTGGCATCTTTTCTTTTTTTTTTTTTTAGTAGCTTTCAGGGCCTGTGTAACACATATAGGTATTAATGTATGGAGAAGAAATGCTATACTTATCCTTTATTTGATCATTTAGGCCAAGTCACAGTGTAGCTGTGTCCTTTTAGTTTTATTTCTGATAAGATTATTTTTGTTTCAGAATAGAAGAATTTAATGCACTTTTCCATTTCCTGCTATCCTGAGATCATAAGCAGCTTTATTCATTGAGAGCACAGGAGGGGAAATACAGCTGCTACGAAAGAAAGCAACATAGCAGCTTGGCCCATGCAGCAAGGGGCTTCAGTGAACCTCGTCCTGCTTTGAACAGTGCTTCCTTTTGTTCTTACTAGGTTATTTTACAGCTATTAAACAGGTAGCTGACATTGTTAAAATCATTGACTTCATTAACAAATTTACTGATAGAATTTACGGCAAGCTTTATTCAAGGCAAATGTGATAAACATCTTTGTGCTATCCTATTGATCATAGGGGAAGAAAAAAAAAATTAATATATAGATTATTCTTATAGTGAAAACTCTGAATGTCCTGGACATAAATCACAATTATTTCTAATAGTGTTATGAAATATAATTTTATCTGTTTTGTAGGGCTACACATCTTTTTAAAGCTGATTTACAAAACTGAATTATTAGACACTGCATAAATAATGAAATAGTCTTTGTTTGTACCGGAGTGGTGTTATAGGAATTCAGCAATTCTGCTGAAATGCTTTTGAGATGGATTTGAGAGCAATGTTAGAAATTTCAAGACTGATCTCATCTTTATGGATAATGGAGGGGACAGGAAAGAAGGGAGCAGATGGTGTTTATTAACAGAATCGGATTTCCATCTAGTGACTTCTAGGGACCTATCATGCATTTCTTTCAGCAATATTAAGAAAAATTGGTAGCTGATGTACAGGATTATTGAAGCATGTAGATCAGAAATACTAGTAGGACTTAAATGTGCCAGGATGTGGATGCTAAAAATAATTTTGGCAGTTGGTATAGAGATACAGAATGTGAACAAATAGGATCATTTATTTTTAGCTCTTCTGCATAGGAGAATTCAGAAATGCGGCTACGCATAATCTAAATCTTGGGTTTAGGTAAGGTTCATGAAATACTAGCTGTGTTAAGCTAATAATATCACTACTGATTTAATATAAAAATTTAAAGGAGTACTAATAAATTATTGGTTAACATTGGAGTGGTCTCTATGAAAGGTCTGCCCAAAAAAACATTTGCTAGGCTGGAGTTGTAAAAGACACAGACTTTAAGCTGTAAAGTTGTCACCAGGCTTACTACCTGACAGATACTACAGACTTTTTGTTGTTCGGATTTTCCCCATCCCAGGAGGTGTTCAAGGCCAGGCTGGACGTGGCCTTGGGCAACCTGGTCTAGTGGGAGGTGTCCCTGCCTGTGGCAGGGGGCTTGGAACTCGATGATCTTCAAGGTCCCTTCCAACCTAAACCATTCTATGATTCTATGATTTTGTCATAGCTATTTTGGGTATGGCTGCTCTCTGTCATAAGTTTGCTTCAGCAAGCTCTTAATAAAAATGGAATTAAATTGAGTTTGCCTAGTTTTTCTTAAAAAAAAAATCCACAAAGAAAAGAAAAGAATACTTACAATAGAGAATGCTTAAATTATCTCAGCATATATATTCATCATGGAAACTCCTATTTTGAAAATGAAACATACTAAATCTAACAAGGAAACATATTACATGTAAGAAGGTAATCTAAAGTCCAAATTTTTACTTCTGTTCAACCTGTTGGATAACAAGAAAAGAAAAGGTGTTGGAGTTAATTTCTTTTTGCTGAATGTATGAGTATCTGTCGCATTGCCTGGGATGTAACATCAAATTATCCAGCATATACTTCTGGTCTTGGAATACTAATTGTGGATGGAAAACATCCCAACAATGCCTGTTCATAGACTTGTATCTACTATCCACAGCATGTGATGCAGAAATAAAATGGCTGTATATTCAGGGAAATAGCAAACATGAAAGATGCTTATCAGGCTTTGACTTTATTGTACAACTCTTTAAGATAGTCATTAATGTGGTCGGTAGTTCTGAACTTCCTTGGTATAAGGAAGGAAAAGGGAAAGTTAGGATTTGAAATATTTTAAAATTAATTCAGTAAATGAAGGGGAGTTATCAAATAATAAGCAAAGTTGAGATAAAGAATAAACAAATACGTAAGCTATAAAATATGGTGCTAGGTCAAGTTGCAAAGTGATTTTTGTATGTTGATATGTTTGTAACTCCACTAAAAGAAGTCAATTTGCACAAATTTTATGCTGTGATTAACAATAGCGGAATATTGTCCTGCTTTTGATCATATTATTGATACTTCAGCATCAATCCAGATAAGAAAAAGCATAACAAGAATTTTACCCTATTAAAAGTTTCAAAACACCTCGGATATTTTATCTGGTAAAACTATTAATCAATATTGTTTCCGAAGTACCATACAGGGATGACATCTTCCTACCAATGTTTTTTAAAATCATAAGTAACATTTCCAAAATACAGTCTGTCAGTTAATACTTAACATTGTCACTAAATAAAATAAATATTGGCTGGGAAAATACTTTTTTTTTCCCCCCAGTTTATCCAGTGTAGCCTGTGTGTCACAATACATCATTGCCTCATGCTAATCCTAGTGCCAGAAGTACTTGTAATGCTGTAGCATAGATGGGAATAACTCTTTACGAAACGAACACCAGGTTGCCTTGGTGTTTATTAATTTTAAATATGTTACTTATATGTTGTATTGTTCCCACCATTCCTGTATAGATCCAGAAAGGGTGAAGGAAAATAGGCCTGTGGTCTTAATCTGGTTACTTTTTCTTGCATTTCACACCATTGTCTTGATACTGCAATCACTAATTTGGATTTCACTAAAGAATAACTACTGGAAACAAATTCAGCTGTTGAAGACATTAAGATTTCAGAAAACTATCACTTTCTTTGATTCCACTGATCACTCTGCCTCACTTAGAAGTCAGACTTTTTAACTCTGATTTTTAAACTTCCCATCACTGGCTCTTGTTCTGCTTTTATCTGCTAATTTACAGAGCCCTTAGTATTAGCATCTGTTAGTTCTTATGCTAGGTTCTTAAGTACTGCAATAAAATCACACACTTCAGAGTATTCCATGTCTTTAATATGGGCTTTTAAAGTCTTAACATAAAGTTTTTTGTACCAAATCACAAATTATTTTGTGCTATTCTTCTGCATTTTCATCATTTTTGTGTTGTGATGTCTGTGTGAAAACCAGATCTGGTCAGTATGCTGGGCTGGCTGAGCCCTGCACCTGATCACCATTGTCTGTCCTATCTTCTTATTAAATTCTTTTTTAAATCTCAGTGCAATCTCACTCTCTATCCTGTGTGTGTGTGAGGGCTTCAAGGGCTGAGTGCCAGCTACTGGAGCCAGACTGTGGCTGTAGGTGCCCCTGGCCTGTGGTATCAGCTACTGGAGCGAGTGGGGACTTGGTGCCTGCTACTGGAGTGGGTGCGGGTTTTGGCTGCCATTCACTGGGGTGGGAACAGTGTCTGTTTTCCCCTGGCCTTTTTGCTACCAGCATACTTACAGGATCCCTTTTTAAAATCCATAAAACACCTTACTAATATTAGTGTCCCTTGGACATTGGCCGCCTTCATTTTGTCCGCAAGTACTGAAGCAACATTTTTATGTTCCTTTCTTGTTGTCTATCCTTTTTTCTAGTTTGTTGTTTGGGTTTGTTTTTTTTTGTGTGTGTCTGTACTTCTTTGTATTTTATTTCATTAAGAAGCTCCCTTGTTAGCCTCATGAGTCATTTGCCAAAGTTCACTTCCCCTCAAAATGGTTGTCTTTTAAAAAAATCAGCCATCTCTCTGGCTGCCCTTCCTCTTCATAATTGCTTCCCATGAGACTCTGCCTAATGATTCCTCAAATAAATCCAAATGTGATGTCTTAAAATCTAGCGTCCCAATTTCACTCCTTACTACCCAGCCTTCTGCCCAATCCTGGGCTCAATTTTCTTCTCTTCTACTCTGTAGTTAGGCCCCGGTTCCCTGACAAGATTTAAAGGCCCTCCTTTTGAGGTAAGCAAGTCTGCTTGTGGTTATGTTCTTCTTTGCCTTGACTGGGTGATTTAATTTTTTCCCAACAGTCCTACTTCAGATGATGTAACATGATTAAGGTCAAACCCTTGAAGAGAACTGTGTAGCTAGGCATTGGTCTGCTGGGTGTGCTTGCTCATAGCCAGAGCTTTTCTCCTAACCAGAAGGTGTGAGAGGGATACCAACATCATCTGGGATTATACCCCTTCCTCTCTTCCCCTCAGAATCCCATACCAACCTTTGATCTGCTTAAGGTTTCCCTTGGCCACGTTATTACCGCTCACATGGGTGAAAAGCACAAAGTAGTGATTGTGAAGCTGAACAAAGAGCAATCGTTCTGTGAAATTACGGGTCTGGGCTCCAGGCCAAAAGCACGCTGTCCAAGACTATGGGTCTGGCTTGCAGGCAGAGGACTATGCCATGCAGGAGGGAGTGTCTAACCACTAGTACCTCTCAAAGACTCAGTCACTTTTATGGCTGTGTCACTTTATTAACAATATGCAAAATTGCGGTTAAGCATTGTTCCTGCTGCCAAGCATTTGCCATCCTATTTTAAAGAGAATATGTGTGATAAATTCATCTAGATAGACTTCTGTTCCTTGTTCTTTCATTTACAAAATAACATATCATTTGTAGGAAAAAAGCTCATGCACATGTGCTTGATTATAGACCTAGTATTTTACTCTACCATAACTACCGGTTGGACTTTAGTTGTTGTCTGTTGGATGCTAAATTTTCTTTGCTAAATCTCAATAAATAAATAAATAAATAAGTTGATTGATTAGAGAACAGAACCATGCATATTTTTGTTCCAGGCAAAATGAATGGAAATATATCCATTTGTTTTAACATCTGCAAAAAAGTCATTATTTGAAAGTTAAAAAAACAATGAGTAACCTATCATTTCATCTGCCTTAAGAAATATTTAATTATTGGAAGAAAAAATGTCTCTCCCTTAGTCTGGAAAAATCCACTTACTATTTCAATGTTCTGTTTAATTTATTTCTTTCAGAATAATATTGTTAAATAAGCCATATTTGTCAACCTATGGTACTGTAATTTATCATTTTGATACATGCCTCATATTGAAGTTTAACTAAGACAGTGATTAATTTGAGATCTTAATTATATGTCAGCCTTAGTTTACTTTTTTCTTATATTTTCAATGTCATTTTTCCTGAAAAAATAATTAATTAATATACACTGCAAGTCTTGAAAGAAATTTCCCAGGAGATTCTGAGGTTTTCTTTGTGAACTTATATTCTTCAGCTACTGGACTGTCATATTATTAAGATAAGTACAGTACCCTGACAAAAGCAAATCTTAAGGCAATCTAATTTAAGATTCACATTTTGATCCCCTGTCTAGGCAAGTAGTGATAACTCTAATCCAATATAGTTGAAACAGTATTCTGTAGGAACTAATATACTGCTCATTAAAGTGTCAAATTAAATACACCTCCATGTTTATAAGCAGCTTCCTCCTTCATGCTTTTCCTAAGTTACAGGTCAATGAAATTTTGTAGTAGTAATAGACAACAGCAGACTTTGAAATATCCATAAAGTTCATAAAAATGGAGCTACTGATAGGCGACACTTGTACCTTTAGAACTACACGGCTGAATGCTTCAACCTTCATTTAGTATTTGATAGAATTTTGGCTTTGGTTTGTATTAGCTTTGATAGAACTTCTGTATCAATAATACCAAAATACGCAGATCGGCAAGAACAGGTTCACTATGCGCAGCATTCAACCTTAAAAACTCTTCAAAAGTTAGTAGGAAACTCTACAAGTGGAGAGGTTTATTCATGATGAGGACATGCATCTCAATGATACAGAACTACTATTGAGCATTCAGTAGCTTTCACTAAGCTTAATACAAACTATGTGACACTTAAAATGCTTGGAAATAGGTAAACGTTTTTTTAGGTTTGTAAATTAAAGCATCCACTTATGTCCCTCACTGACATTAAGCAGAGCAATACCATTATAACCATTTAGACATGATTATAAAGATATTTTTATTTTAAATGGAAGAGAGGAGTAATTGCTTACTCGGCACTGGAATTCGCTGCCTTTTAAAATCAAATAAAATTTATTAGAAGTTTATTTGGGAAGATAGTTGCTTTTTTGATCAATTCTTAGCAGACAATTACTCATTAGACAATAAGGTCACTCAAGCAAACCTCAGGGTAAATGTAGACAGCTTTGAGAGTGGGTGGATAATAACACCATGAACTAAATGGCTAGTCAAATGCCTTACAATTTGGGGGGGAGTTAAATGAATTGAAAGTAATTGTATCTACAAGTAAATATTAGAATTCTGGATGGAGGAGCCATTCTCCTTCAGTAGTTCTGTTCTTCTGTTGATGAATCCCTACCTGAACAACATAAAGAAAAAAAAGCCAGTCTTTTGTTAGGTGGTTGGCAGCAGGCCACCAAAATCCCATGGACCATAAATTGCATGTTACAGCTAAGAATTAATTAGCTAAGCTACTTATCTAAGATACATATTATAGATGTAATTGGAAAAAGTTTCCCCAAAATATTGACACAATTTTAAAACTTTTTTTTTTTTAAATGAAGCTCTATATTAGAAATGCTTTAAAACTCCAAAGCAAAGCTATTTCTTTAAAACAGAGAGGTTTATCCTAAGGAAAAATCATAATGAATTCTTGATAAATTTTTTATCTAAAACCCTAGAAGTTTACATACTTCAAAAACATCAGGTCATTATATTTAGGGAATTCTTGTAAAGAATTTTCTGAAAATAATGACAATGGAATCATTAAAAAGGTCAAAAAAATACCAGCTCAAGTTTTGGTGCAGAATTCTTATACCTTCTTTGCCTTTGGTTTTCATCTTACATTCTGTAGTTTCCCTACTATAAAACAGCAGCTGGAGTAGAGAGAAAGTGAACAGATCTGATATCAGACAGCAATCCTACTGCTTCCATATAAAAAAATAGAAGACTAGAAGGTGTCCTTACATATTTATTATATGATTAAAGAAGATAATAAAGTATTAGGATCACAAAGATTTAATTTACTTTTTAGTAGAATTTACCATTTATGTTGTTTTTCCCTTACTGTTCTGCCAGTGTGCCTCTAAGGAATAAGTGTTCTTAGTTCTTTTAGGACCAGATACCATTGCCACTTGCAGCATTCAATTCCCAGTCTCTCTAAAGCGATAATCAACACTGATGCACTTAGTGGCAGTTGTAGAGTTGATTTTGTGATGAAGATATGCATCATCCGGGAAAGTATTTGAAACCACAGGCTAAGGAAATGCTGCTAAACTACTGCTTCTCAACATGAGCGTTTGTGTCCAGGTCTAAATTGGTGATGTAGAAATGAAAGCCTGTGCTGTACGCTTATTCCTTTCAGCACCTTGTCTCTCTAGTTTACTAGTTATTAGTAAGTAGACAAATACAAGAATAAGATGCTTATAGACAAGTAGCGTTGCAAAATAACAGCATGCTATGTCATCTTTAATTACACTGTAGCATTGCTCAATCCTGTACTTGTCATAAGAGGTCTCATTGCAAGCAATAAGAATGTGTTATTCTGGGCATGAAGCATCTTCATATGGAAAAATTTTTTTACTTCCATCCACAATTCTGCTACTGTCACATCTAAAATACATTCCAACTTCACATATTGTTGAGGTGCAATAAAATACAGACTTATACCTCAACCTTTTCCAAGGCTCTGCAGTCACTTGAAAGGGTCTTTTAAATATATTTATTTATTTACTGTTCATAGAATGCCTTTTAAAGTAAACAATAAAATTGAATTTTAGTATTAAATATCATAATTGCTTTTGAGGTACTATGGATTTAGTCTGGTCCCCAGCCTCATGTACCTTTCTCCCTTCCAGTTTGCTCACTGTAGGACTCACACGGCTTTGTAGGGAGCCAGATCAGGGAACTAGGATGGATGAACACATATCATTTTGTTGCCTCTGTATTATTCTCTTATCCTTTTCTCTGGTCCAGCCTGCTGCATGGCTCACAAATGCTATCAGCATGAATGAGATACATACAGTTGGTGGCATGAAAAAACACTGCTCCTTTGACAACAGCCTGTTTACCTTAATTTAAAATATTTATCAAGCTGCATCTTGATGCAACATGTGTAATGCAGAATGACAATAGGAGATTATAAAAGTCTTACAGTTGTAAATTGTGTCACCACTTTTCTGCTTTTCTACTGCATAACACCTGCCAGCAGATTTACTGAGTACACAAAACTGGCTCTTGCTGCTTAGAAGAAAATACATCACAATATCTTGGATTCCCAAGATTGTTTTGGGTTGCAAATGCTCCAAGGAACAAGTTTGTCATGTTTGGATTTGGGTCTTTCGTGAAAGTATTGTATAGTTTGGCTATTATATTCACTTGAATCCAGTTTGATAACTATAGAGACTTGAAATGATGATGATTGATGACTGGAAAAGGGGAAACATAACCCCCATTTTCAAAAAGGGAAATAAGGAAGACCCGGGGAACTACAGGCCAGTCAGTCTCACCTCTGTGCCTGGCAAGATCATGGAGCAGATCCTCCTGGAAACTCTGCTGAGGCACACAGAAATCAAAGAGGTGATTGGTGACAGCCAGCATGGCTTCACCAAGGGCAGATCATGCCTGACTAATTTGGTGGCCTTCTACGAAGGGGTCATAACGGCGGTGGACAAAGGAAGATCGACTGATGTCATCTACTTGGACTTGTGCAAGGCATTTGACACTGTCCCACACGATATCCTGGTCTCTAAATTGGAGAGACATGGATTTGACAAATGGACCATTCGATGGATAAAGAACTGGCTGGACGGTCGCACTCAAAGAGTTGCGGTCAACGGCTCGATGTCCAAGTGGAGACCAGTGACAAGTGGCGTTCCTCAGGGGTCGGTGCTGGGACCTGTACTGTTCAACATCTTTGTAGGAGATATGGACAGTGGGGTCGAGAGCACCCTCAGCAAGTTTGCCGATGATACCAAGCTGTTTGGCGAGGTAGACACGCTGGAAGGGAGGGATGCCATCCAGAGGGACCTGGACAGGCTGGAGAGGTGGGCCCAAGCCAACCTCATGCAGTTCAATAAGGCCAAATGCAAGGTCTTACATCTAGGTCGGGGCAATCCCAAGCACAATTACAGGTTGGGCGGGGAATGGCTGGAGAGCAGCACTGAGGAGAAGGACCTGGGTGTGCTGATCGACGAGAAGCTCAACATGAGCCAGCAATGTGCGATCGCAGCCCAGAAGGCCAACCGCATCCTGGGCTGCATCAAAAGAAGTGTGGCCAGCAGGGCGAGGGAGGTGATTCTGCCCCTCTACTCCACTCTCGTGAGACCCCACCTGGAGTACTGCGTCCAGCTCTGGAGTCCCCAACATAAGAAGGACATGGACCTGTTGGAGCGTGTCCAGAGGAGGGCCACGAGGATGATCCGAGGGCTGGAGCACCTCTCCTATGAGGAGAGGCTGAAGGAGTTGGGGCTGTTCAGCCTGGAGAAGAGAAGGCTCCGCGGAGATCTTATTGCGGCCTTTCAGTACCTAAAGGGGGCCTACAGGAGAGCTGGGGAAGGACTTTTTACTAGGGCATGTAGTGACAGGACAAGGGGGAATGGCTTCAAACTGGAAGAGGGCAGGTTTAGATTGAACATTAGGAAGAAGTTTTTCACTTTGAGGGTGGTGAGGCACTGGAACAGGTTGCCCAGAGAGGTTGTTGAGGCCCCATCCCTGGAGGTGTTCAAGGCCAGGCTGGACGTGGCCTTGGGCAACCTGGTCTAGTGGGAGGTGTCCCTGCCTATGGCAGGGGGGTTGGAACTCGATGATCTTCAAGGTCCTTTCCAACCTAAACCATTCTATGATTCTATGATTCTATGAAATGACAAATTAAAAAAGAAAAAAAATCCCAAAGATTGGAAATAGTTACAAAAGAGAAACTTGATTTAAGAAGTTGCTATCTAAACATACACATTACACTAATTTTTTACTGGGTTACTTCAATTTCCCCTGACATTTGGGTCTCCTTTTTCCAACCTCTCCCCCTGAACCCCTTCAGTTCTAAGGTTGGCTTTCCCATGTGAGGTATTTCAGACTATACTGCACAGGGATGGAGTTCTTTTCTCTTCTTCTGTCTCTATATTTCAGAAGTCCATTAAGTTAATTTAGTTGATAGACAGCATGTCCTTATGATATGCATCAGTCTTCACCTCCAGTAATACCTGTGGCATAAATGCAAATGAAAGAAAAAGGATACTGCCCTATTTTCCGGGATTGGTTTCCTTTCTTGGGAGATTTTTTTATTTTCATTTTAATTTCTACAGACAGCTGCATAAGTTTATAAATACTATCACATGTGAGGGATTAGGTGGTCAGGATTCACCTCACAAGACTTCTTATACACATTACAATGCAGACGTTAATGTCCTGTATTGACATTGCAGACTTCCTGTATAGTAGAGGGCAGAGATAAACAATTCCAGAGCGCCATCCCATTACTTTTCTCATTACTGTCTATAAAGTAAGCATAAATGACTAGTACGTGGAAGTGTATAAACCATACCTAACCACAACTGTAACACACAGGTGTTGGGTTTTTTTCTCTTCTTTGACAGAATATATGACATGCTACTACAGAAATGACAATATTAGCATTTTCACCCTGTCCCCCAGAAATTTTCGTCAGTGTAAAGACCCCTATTGTCACATAAGTGCAGGTGACATGATGGAAAATATAAGTACTTGTGGTATTATTGTTCTTCCTCCCTTCAGGTCACATCAGTTGTCTTACAAGCAGATGAACATCACATTGAGTCCATAGGGCACCTGGGACTTTCAACTAGTGGGAATGCTGAAGGGCCCCAGCAGTATTTAAATTGTATTCACCTTTTCTTCATCAGAGCACTAGGATAAGTCAAACTATTCCAAACTGCTACCTACAGCCTATTGACCCGATCATTTCACATGTTATTTGCTTGTGGATTTTTCTTGTGATTTTAGCCTGTTTGCAACAAAGGCAAGACTAGATTTTAACATACTTCTGAATTTGTCCACTTCTTTGAAAGTATGAAGCTAGGAAATTTGTTATTCACAGAATTTGCTTGGTTTTGCTCTAGATTTAATTATATAGCCTACGGATCTGGCCTAAATATGTGGGTCTCTATTTCTGATCAAAATTAGGGTTTCACTACAGTTCATCTGATCCAGTGTCTCCTTTTTGACTTGGGCATTACTAAATTAATTAAAAATTATATAACTGAGTTTTGTTCATAGATCTTTTGCAAGCAGAAAAAATGAAAAAATCAATAAGTTGGTGATTAATTTTTCCTTGTATTGTTTAAGAATCATAAAATCATAGAATATCTCAATTTGGAAGGAACACATAAGAGTCATCAAGTCCAACTCCCTCTCTCTCCTCAGCCTTCTGTTCTCCAAGCTGAACAGACCAATTGACGTCATCTGCTCCTCCTAAGTCTTGCCCTCGAGACCTTTCACCATCTTGGTCTTCCTCCTCTGGACACACTCTAATAGTTTGATGTCCTTCTTCTATTCAGGTGCCCAAAACTGCACACAGTACTCGAGGTGGGGCCACACCAGTGCAATGTAGAGTGGAACAATCACCTGCCTCGACTGGCTAGCTATGTGGTGCTTGATGCACACCAGGACACAGCCCTTTTGGCTGCCAGGGCACACTATTGACTCATCAACAGATGAGTTGACTTACGTTGACTTATCAACAGATCTCTTTCCACAGTGTAAAATGCAAAGTGCAAAGCCAAAGTGACTTTCCAGTCTTTTTTTTTTTTAATGAATATTGCTAATTGCATTCTTACCATTTTAAGAATAAAAACTTGATTAACGTGTGTTCCACCATCCAGTTTTAATCTGTGTAAGTGTAGCATAGGAAAACATAAATATTACTTTGCATTTCCCAAAAGAAATTACACAGAATTCTAAAAATGGTTATCAATTGATTTTACTCCCAAATTAAATAATACAGAAGGAATAGGTTTCATTCCTTCTTTTTCTCAGAATCAAGGATATTCAACACAGGAGAAATGTTATATTTAAGAGCAATCTAAAGTAACTAATTGGATGCAACAGACTGGACATCTACTCAAAGTCACTTGGTTTTTATTCTGCAGCAACAATTCAATCTGTTTGTTTGGTATTCTTTGCTGCTACATCCAGATGTTCAAAGAGTAGGTTTGTTACAGGGCAGTACCATTAGAGTTTTGAAGCAAATCAAAGAGTTTTTTTCAAGGCCTGAGGTACAGACCCTTCTTGTCTTTTCATTAAATATCATAAGATACATCTAGTGTTGATTTTCACATCACAGAGAAGGTCATCTTCAGGGAAAAATAAACCAGTAGCTTTTCTATGATTCCAGTCAGACTCCTTTGTATGTTTTAATTTCTTTAAACTCTTACAGATATGCTATGCTGCCTTTTAAAGGAAAATTAATATATCAGGAGCTTTTGTTAATTTCATGTCATTCCTTTGGGCCTAAAATCATCTTTTCTGTTAGTGGGTTATTTTGCTAAAACACCAGTCTTTAATGGAATATAACATTCTGTTCTTGTAATAGAATAAAGGTAAAAGTCTCAACTACTTATTACTTGAGGCAACAGTGGACCCTGGAAGCAATGGTAACTAATATCATACTGGGCTGCACCAACAGAAATGTAGTCAGTAAATTGAGGGAAGCAATTATTTCCCTTTCCTCAGCTCTTAAATTTGGAATACAACATCCAGTATTGGATCCTCACTACAGGAAAGATGCTGATAAATTGCAGCAAGTTCAGGGAAGGGCCGCCATGGAGCACTTGCCCTGCGAGGAAAGGCTAAAGTCTTCTTCAATCTGGAGAAGAGATGGCTGAGGGCAGAGAGGTGTCAGAGCATTCTTCAAATACCTTTAAGGAGCCTAGGGAGAAGGGTCTCCGTTGAGGTGAATGGCAAGACAATCTTCCTAACCAAAATGGAGAGATTGCCCAGAGCGGTTGAGGATTCTCCCCTCTGAGGTCTGATCTCCTAGTTGACCTTGCACTGAGCAGGATGTTGGACTACAGCTCTCTTGAGGTCATTCCAGCCTGAATTATTTTATGATTCTACACTAAGTAACCCATAAGAAGTGACGAGAAGTAATCATTCTCTTTTCCTAGTTTAATGTAAAAATTGGATGTGTGTTTCTGAAGGATTTATTTCCCTGTAAATACAGACACATTTTGGAGCTGGCTTGAAGTACACCCAATTAAAATTAATTTTATTGCCAGAGAGCAGCAAGGGCTCGAAGACAAGGAACAAGAAACTGAGGTGCACTTCACAATGGGGCACAGTCCCTCAGGGGCTGAATACAGTGGGCAGAGCCAGGGACTGGTAACAGGGTCCATTGATAGCCATGGCAACATGGCAGACAATGGACCAGGCCCAGGGTGTATCCAGGGAGCAAAAAGAAATGGGGCCAGGGCCAGGCTGGAGACAGGGTACCAGCACAAGGCTGAGAGTCCTTGTAGGAGCTAAGCCCCCTACAGCGTAGGTACAAGGGGTCCATGCAATAGATATGTGGAGAATGGCTTGAGACCAGCTCTCCTACGGTTTTGTTGTAGCAGAGGACTGACAGCCCCGGGCTGAGCAGAAATGGGACTCCGGGGACCTGTATACATATGTTGAGTCCTTTATTGAACTGTGATAGCTGCAACAGTGTGCCGACCCTGCAGTTTCACAAGGTATCCTGTTCATGAAATCTATAAGTAAGCAGATGTGCTCTGTTAATCTTTACTACATCATTCTTTCTATTTCTGAACTGATAGGTCAGAAATAGCTTCATGTGAAGTTGCACACTACTGTAATTTTAGCATTTGTAACCAGGTGACTTCTACCTTCAAAATACCTTGTAAAGCATCATGAGGGAGTGTTTACATCACTAGATTAGGGCATTCAATTTAGATTACAGCATTTAAGTTGGACTATAAATTGCCCTGTGAAAAAAACCTATTTTTTTCCATTTATTTTGTGAAAAACATTATCTCGTAGGTTTGAGAACTAAAATAGGAACCCGACTGTGGACAGTGTGATTATGATTTCATTTCAGTAGAAAATGAACTCTCAAAAGAGTTCAGTCATATGCTAGGCATCAGTATAGCTTAGGGGTGGACCTGCAGTTCTGAGGAGAAGGATCTGGGGGTCCTGGTCGATAGTAAATTTTCCATGAGCCAGCAATGTGCCCTTGTCGCCAGAAAGGCCAATGGAATCCTGGGCTGCATAGGGAAGAGTATGGCCAGTAGGTCGAGGGAGGTCTTTCTCCCCCTCTACTCGGCACTGGTGAGGCCACAACTGGAATACTGTGTCCAGTTCTGGGCTCCCCAGTTCAAGAGGGACAGGGAACTGCTGGAGAGAGTCCAGTGTAGGGCAACTAAGATGACTGAGGGACTGGAGCATCTCCCTTATGAGGAAAGGCTGAGAGAGCTGGGACTCTTTAGCCTGGAGAAGAGAAGGCTGAGGGGAGACCTTATTACTGTGTACAAGTATCTAAAGGGTGGGTTGAAGGAGGATGGAGCCAGACTCTTCTCGGTGGTTCCCAGTGACAGGACGAGGGGCAATGGGCATAAGTTGGAACACAGGAAGTTCTGTTCCAACACACGGAAAAACTTCTTTACAGTTAGGGTGACAGAGCACTGGCACAGGCTGCCCAGGGAGGTTGTGGAGTCCCCTTCTCTGGAGATTTTCAAGACCCGCCTGGATGCAGTCCTGAGTAATGTGCTCTAGGCAATCCTGCTTTGGCAGGGGAGTTGGACTGGATGATCTCTAGAGGTCCCTTCCAAGTCTGAAAATTCCGTGATTCTGTGATATCTTTGCTGTCAGAATGGTCCTCAGAAAACCAATCAAAAAAGCCCTTTATGCGCATATGCTCAGCTCTGAGACTTAAAAGTTTATGCAACTCTTTAGTTTACTTCTTCATTACATGGCATAATCTTAAGCATAGAAATGTATATGTAGATACTGTGTAGCATTTCAGTCAATTAGAATATTATTGCACTATGGTAAATTTCTGGTTATGGCATCTTCTAAATTTGGTGCAATAGATACTGAATGCAAGCAAAACTCATCATTTTTATATTGATAGTGACTTTTATTTTATTTTTAAAAATGTGATCGTACCACTTTGTCATCTAGTGAAATGAAATTAAGTGAATTATATTTCAAATATTTTAAAATTGCCATTGAATTACATGTCATTTTTCAAAGATGTGTAAACCCCATTTTTTGCTCCTGAAAGGTTTGCAAGTTGAATGTGTTACAGACCATACAAAAGACAAAGGGCTAAGAGAGTATATTTCTACTTCACGTTTATTAACCTAGATTAAATGCCTAAATTACATTGCCACTACAGAATACCTTCTTGAATGTTCATTCCTCCTGGAACAGCATTAGCAATTAAATTAATTAAATTTCATTAATTAAAGCTGCGTAAACTCAATACCGAGAACTATTTGCATATTGTCTGCTAATTTTTCTGGCCAACTACCAATAAATGTGGTTAAGTGGTTATTACCATGAATAAACGACTTGTGCCTTATTCTGTTTAAACACTACTATCTTTACCCTGTGGCATGTTAGCTCCTTAAATTGATGGCACATTCTTTAAACTTTTCTGGTAAGTGTTCATCTACTTACTCAGACAAATCCTTGGGAGCTTATTAGCAGAATTCATTCATCTGCGACCTGTTGTTTGGTAAACAGAAATATTTTAAAAAGAAAAAACCAACCCAATTCTAGTACGTAGTATAAAATAACCCTCAATTTAAAGATTGGATTTGGGTTTTGACCGTAACTTTTTCTTTTTTCTTTTTTTTTTTTCATTTAGTAATGGTCAACCATTCTGTGATTTACCTGAAGCCAAACTTATGTTGTCACTGATATATTTCAAATGAGAAAGTCTCTGAAACTCATAGTACTGTCACTAGAAAATCTACTGTAATATTAGAGAGATCTAATTTGTAAGAACATGACTTCAAAATCTGAACCATGAAAGCAAAGAGGTTGTCAGAAAGATTGAAAGATGACAAAAGGAAACAATATCTGGTCTTATCAAAGAGCCTCAACTAGTGAGAGAATTGTCATTGAACTGAGACTTCATGAAAAACCGAGCAGTTTTAGAAAGATAATTGGATTATTGTGAACTTGAAAGAGTGCTGAAAAGATAATAGGGATGAAAGAAGTTTACAGATTGTAGAAAAAAGAACTCTTCAGTTGATTTGTTAAAATTTTAAAATAGAAAAGGGGAATTTAAATCTTAGATGAGTAGCTCATTTTCCGAATGAGTCTCAATATTACAGTAATGTATGGAAACGTAAATATAATTTCTTACATAGAAGAACCAGATACAGTAGATGAATATCTTTGCAGTCTGAAAATATTACCTGTCAGCAGGTTGGGAATTCCTTGTATTTATTAGAAAACTCCTTCTTAAAGACAAGACCTAAATTTAAATTACCACCCTGCTCACAAATTTACCTAAATTCCAACTGGGTGCTTATTCAACATCTAGACTATGTGAACCTATTAATTAACTTGCTACTAGATACTCTGTAGTAGATATCTCTCAATCTAGATTGTTGCGGATATTCCCCTTGTATGGACAATTAGGTATTTATTTAATCTGGGATTTAAATCTTTTCTAGTCCAGGTGATTGTTCAAAGAATCTATAAAGTTCACTTCCATTCTAGTTCACTTCCTTTCTCAGCAATTTTCTACCACCCAGTTAGGTACTATTATTCATATCTGTTTTTCAGCTTTACTTAAAAATGCAGAAAAATACTATCTTCTTCACAAATTTGGTATTAAGAATATTATTTTTTGCAGCAATATGGTTTTTGAGTCTGTTCTTGAGTTTGTTGTAATGAATTCTCAGCACTTTAAAAATAAGCAAATAAAAGTAAGACAGAAATGCATTAATTCATGGGATCTGAGTAACATTACGATTGAATAATTAAATACTTTCTATATTTCAAACATTTAGATCGTCTTAGTAAGAAAATGTAACATACTCTCTGTGTTGCACAAATATTTTTTTTTTTAACATAGCAGTAAAAAAAAACTTATTACATTGTAAACAAACTTTGCTCAACTTAAATGTAATTCCTTAAAGCAGCAATGTTTAACAATGTGGACCTACTGAGGATCGGATGAACAAAAAAATAATAGAAATAGTAAGTACAGCATGATAAATCATAGTAAGAGAGAGACGAAGATAAAGTAATATAATTAAATATTTTATTTATAATTTCATTCAGTTGCATACTGTTATGATCTATTGATTATAATTCTCAGGGTTCACTCTACTGAAATACAATTTTCATACTACTATATTTTAAGTTCATGTATTTTTCATTCATCCAAAGAAACCCAATACTGCTTGAAATACCCTGGCTTCTCATAGTAGGACCAAAGGCAAGATTCAGAGTTTGTATTGAGTCCCAGGCCTTATAAAAAAAAACAGATCTGGGTATTACAATGGGTTTTATTTCCCATAAAGCATTACTGGTGTGATTTTTGAGAAGGAGGAGCCCTGGTGGTGATTTCCGTTAGAGCTTACTCCTGTTCTGTCAAAGAGCAGCAAAACAGTAGCTAACTTGCAGGTTGTTGTCATCCCTAGAACTCCACCAGCACCCTGATGAGGAAGAACTCTTGGGCAATACTAACTGCTCCTGATGTGTTTTGGTTTTTTTTTCCCTTGAATGACCCTTTCAAATAAACAATCTTTATACAATTTTATTTAAAAGTAAAAGAGAAAAAGTAAAAGGCACAGTCCAATTAGCCATCCATATTTTGGAAGCAACGTTAAACTAAAACAACCTTAGTTGTTGATGTCTCCTTCCACAGCCAGTCCAGGGGCTTAAAGACCTTTGTGTTAGAGGAGACTGCAATTCAATAGCAGCTTGACATGGATTAGATCAGTACTTTTCACTGTTCAGTATTTAACTTTTTCCTGAGACTGCTAAACCATTGCAGTTGTGGTGATGACTGCCAACACTCTTACCCAATGTACTGTAACTTCCTTCCCTACCTTGTCACTAACATAACATTGGTGTGGTGTCTTGAGGCAGCAAACTGGGAAAAACCCTAAATGCTACTATATCATATTAAGTTATTGCAAGAATACAAAGAAATGATTGCATTTTAATTCTGCTACAAATGCAGTATTTCAATATTTTTACTAAGCAGCTTAACATTCTAATCATTTAATTAATAGATCCACATTCAGATGTTTTATTTTAAATAAAGCAATCATTTTTATCTAGAGAATTTCAACATGGTGATAGAATTTGCTCTTTTGTCTTTGTAGGTATTTAATTAAGTCTTGAGAATGTTGAAGCTATTTAATTATCAGCTAATGAAAGTAAAGTTTATGAAAGTATCTTTTTTCTCCAAAAGAAATGTTTACTACATTCATTAAATTCCTGTTTAATTCTATTAACACTTCACATGTTCTCTGTAAAGTATATCTATTTCAGTCAATTTTCCTTTCCTGAAATTTAGTGAATAAATAGGAAAAGCAAAAGTGAACAGGTACCATTTGGCTATACTGACAGATGAAAAGGTAAAAATGAGAAAATTAAATAGTCATCAAAGCCTTCATAAGAAACTCACTGTAGAGGCTAAAAAATTGGCAAGATTAGAAAAAAAGGACTCCGTGTCTACACAGACACCCTAACCCCATCCCAAGTCTGTATAGACCAGGTAGAACCCAGGACACTGTAGTATTTTATTTCAGAAACAGTGATATTTTAAAAATAATCTCCACAGGGTCTGTAACTGCCAGCTTGGCTGCCATAGAAAGTCTAGAGGATTCTAGGTCACTTCTCTGCTGTGAACTGTTGAACAGAAGCTTTGAATTAAAAATGCTTCTTGTCAGCGTTTCAGCTGCCTACAACATAATAACAGCAGCAAAACTGATAAGACACTTTTTAAATTGTGAAGGAGGAACAGTGCAGACCCTTTCAGTTTTCAAGTGCTAAGAGTCCCAGGCCTTTGGCTCCAGGGCAGACTGGAACCTTGTATTTTTATTTTCTATAATCTGCTTGTGTGGATGGCAGAACAGCTGTGATATCTCAGAGCATTTGCTCAAGCTGACAAACACTAATAAAAGTGGACTTGTAAAAGAGATAGGATAGTGAGCTCAGAGTAGTTTCTAAGGTCTTCCTTATCTTACCTTCCAACTTCTTTAATTACCATTTTCCTTTACCATTCTATCTCCAGCTCGTATTTGGACGTACCTACAAAAATGAAAATTAGAATACTGATGTGCAAAGTTAATGACAACACTCACACCTCTTACCAGTTCGTTCATAAGCATACAGCCTTTACCCAACCTCTGTTTCTGTGAAAAGCAGGCTTGGAGCTGGTGTGCCCTTCCTATCCTTTCCACTAACACAGTGTGGTTTAGATTGCGCGGAGAACTTGGGGTAATAACTGAGATGCATCAAATAAAGCTTTCTAATACAGTAGCAAGGTAGAAATGTAAATATAGTCTGTGTGCAAAGCAATCTACTTTTCAGGATAAGTGGTTTATTTAAAGTGTGCATGGCTGGAATCACCTGCAATAGGTGATTAGGGAGGAATTCTATTAGTCAATGACAAAGATGGACACTTTGATAGGACGGTATCAGTACAATGAACCTTACATAAGCTGGGGGAGTGGTATTTGATATTGTTGGAGAAAAATATGCCAGATAAAGCTGAAACAAATGAAGACAAAATGAAGAGTAAACGAACTGACATGCTGCATGTATTCTATTTTCTGTTTGCCCTGCTTCTGGATGATAAGATTTTTCTTTTTTGGCTATATCTGGACACCAATCAAATTCTGCCTGTAGGTTCTGGCATAGTTGCCCACAAAGTCCAACTGAGGGCAAGGATAGAATCTACTCTTTAATTTAGAATAACTGACCACAAGTTGGGATGACCAAATTATACCTTTTGTTTGGATAGAAAAAGTATGTCAGAATATTCAGCAGCCAGTATCATGGAAACAAAACGTTGCTTTTGTACCTCGAATTATCAGTCCTTTCACAGAATACCAAAAGCAAGGAAATATCCCCAAATGCAAACTGGCACCTTCACAAGTGCTTCAGAGAGCCACAGGACTTAAAGTAACTTCTTGCCCTTGGTCCATTTGTACAGCTCCCAATTACATTAAGTGAATCGTATGGGTGAATTGAAGGCACGATTATAGCCTAATTATCCTGACACTTGCACTGTGTGTAACTTCCGCTGCAAAGAAACTGCACCAATACAGTAAGTTAAATGTATGTTAGTAATAGTAATAATAAACATACACATAAACTGGAAACAATTTTTTGCATGCAATTCATCTCTCTACAGGAAAGGTGCCTAAAACCAATCTAGGTCACTTTTCTTGCTTTTTTCTGACTTCAGCTTGATTTTTTTTCAGAAGATATAATGAAATGGGAGAATACTACAGTATTGTTTATTGTATGTTGTACCTTTCCATGAATGTTCTTATTATTAGTTTTATTATTTTTTTTCATTATTTTGTTACTTTGTTATTTTTTCATAGTGGATGAATAATTTCTTATTCATGAACATGTTAAACAATCAGTGTTCATGCACTGAAACGGAAAGTTTTGTTCAAGCTTTATTAAAAGGCAGTTATCCCAAGGAACTCTATTTATTTTGGCTTCTGAAGTCCCTACTCATGTTATGTTTCTGCACATGCCTTGTGGTGTTTATAAATACATCAAATATATTCTTATTTCTAGATGTCCAGCCTTTAACCCTCTGTCAAAAATTATAGAAATCAAAATGAATTTTGATACATGGCAAAGTAATAAAATCAACTTCCGACAGGCATATCTGATGAAGACTGAGACTGTATATCTAATTATGTAGGAGAGAGTACAGCCACTTTCAATTTAATGCAGATTAAATAGAAAATCTTATCTGCAGTATCTGTAGTAGTTGTAGATAGAATCATTCTGAGAGGAAGATTTCTAATCTGTTCTGCTGTGTGTGTAGCTAGAGGAGTTTCTTTGACTTAATCTTTGAACAATTTAAAACCTGCGTTGTATGCAGAAAAATGTAATGTGTGAATAAAAAGTTTTGTCTGTGGAAATAGTAGAAAAATAACATGGGCAAGACTTACTTCTTATATGTTAGTTTAGGCAAACAATGTTAAGGTCTATTATTACAGAATTGATTACAGGTTGGGTTCATCTCCTTTAGCCACAGTTGTTTACAATTTTGATGTCTGAAGGTGAGATAATGACTTTTCTTTTACTGCAGATGAAGGGAAATAAAGCATGAGCCACCCAACTTGGTTTAGGTAACCTCATTCTGGAACTGATGTAATTCATTAAGCTGATTAATTATTCTTTAAATGCACTACTTTCAACCAGTAAATGGAATACAGATGAAAAGTTCATAGACACCTACAGTATAGACGTCTGCATTTATTATCATCATCTGTTGTGCCGGAAAGTCTGTTTTTTGCTTCCTGGTGCTGCATTTTGTTTGCTATATTTTGTTTTGCTTTTGCACAAATACAATATTTAAGCACTTGATCTAGCAAAACAATAATGAATGATGCATATGACCTACTTCTGTGGAGTAGAAGTAGTTATTTCAGCTATTTTGCTGTGTCTGTCTGTTGAGCAGCGCTACTATCAGCTTTATCATGACCTGAGAATCAACTTTAATTAAAAGAAGCTATTGTGGCATGTTCACCTTTGGCTGTGATAAAGGGATTATATTTGTCAGCCTTTTTAATGGGTTCTTTGGGGCTAGCAATATTCCTCATGTGCCTTGTTTGTCATCTGTGTAACTCAGATCATGCTGGCACAGTTGAGATCAAGAAGTATAACTGAACTAAAATTTTCAGAATGAAATAAATAAAAATTGTCAGCAGAGATTTCACCTAAGAGTTCCTGAACATTTAAACTAGGGAAGCTCAATTTGGGTTACCAGCACAGTTGATAATCATTATAAATGGTTTCAACTTCTCCAGCAAATTGTATGTACTGTGTATTAGTGTCTACTGTGTTGCGCTTTTTCTTCCAAACCCAAGGAATTCTTCGGTGCTTCTCCTCTCTCTGATGCTTTGTGAGACTTCAAAGGGTGTGTAGTATGGTACTTGGAGAAAAAAATTTGTGAGCAACTTTGTTAATTTTAAATTAGTTGTTGTTTGGGAAACTGGTCATGGAAAAATTTGCTGGTTAACAGCCCTGTTAAAACTTATTTTATTTCTTGGTCCACAGGAATCTGGTTCTGAAAGCATTCTGGATACTCTCAAGCTTTTAAAGTTCTGAATTTATATGTGAAAAGGTGTAAGATTAAAGAAATTTTAGTCTTATAATTTTGATTGGTACAACTGTTTTTTTAATGCCTTTTTATAATCTTTTTTATTAAATAGCTGACATGAATAGTTATGTTAATGTAATTTAGCAAATTAAAATTCAGGGAAATGACTGGAAGTTGATTATCTGTTGAATAAATAGTTGGAAAATAGTCATATATTTTAATTCATATAAAAAATAAAGAAATGTTAAGTCAGAAAATGTTTACTTAAGCTGAGAAAGAAAATGCCCAGCCCTGAATTTTTTCCTATTTCAGTTGCCTATAAAGTAATGTAGAAACTTAAATAGTCTGGTTAGACAGCACTGAAACAGATAAAACTCTAATAGTGTAAGCATGTCTATACAATATATCTGGGACTCACGTCAACTAACTTTAAGCATCTACAGTGTATATATGTATTATGTGACCTAGACACTGTAAGCTTCCCTTTTTAGTTGTAGGAGAAAGAAGAATGCCTTAAGAATGCAATTTATCTGGTCTCTGTTAGTCTTTTACATTAGGAATGCGAAGTCCTATACCAGCATCTTTCACCAGCCCTAGCAGCAGTCTTGCTGCCACCCAGATTTTATACTCTATCCAAATGGTGTCAATACAAATAAACCCAAATATCTCTTCCCTCCACATGGAGTGCTTCTGAAAAAATGTCCATTATTCTGGAAAATCAATTTAAAATGTTTACAATAAGGGCCTGCCTTCTGCTTATACTGCTATTAACAGTGATTCCCAGGGCCTCCTACATAGAGTCCTCTCTCAGAGCATGCCTTTCCTCCATCTGTATCACATCTTCCTCTTGCAACTACACCAAAATGAAAGATAAACAGTCATCCGAGCTTGAGCATTGTGAGAATAGTTCCGGGGTTTTTAATTTACAAGGATCCTGACTAGTGCAGATGGAAAGGCATTTATGCAGCGTTAACTGAATCACTTCCGTTCTGTATATACTAGTAAACTGAATATGTCTATAGAATGGGTGCAAACCCTAGCAGACAATCATCTCTGCAATTTAATTGTCAGAGTATCTATTCCCTGGCATGTTTTCTGCTTGTGCCTTGACACAATTCCCAGGCATAATGTCAGGGATTGCCTGTATGGATGAGGCCATCACGGCTTGGGAAAAATATTAGGACATAAAGATTTTAGCCATTCCTTGCCACTGGCTCCCAGGGGTAGAGAACGGTTGCTGACCTATTTCCTTACTAGCATATATGTAACCTCAACCTCCCAGATGACATACATACAAAGAGCACGCCTTGTGCATAGTTTTGCCAGCTAGCTAATTCTGTATGTTCCCCTGCTCAACATCCATGTCTATGAACTATCTTTCCCTGGCACTTAGCTTTTCCACTGTGGAGCTAAGACACAGAATGTAGATTTTTAGATTTTATCTTGGAAGATGGGTGTTTAAAATTTAGATAAGGCAACACAGGATTTGGCAACTTTTCGACTCTTAGATCGTCATTGGATTTATCCTCAAAACCGTTCCAAAGACAACTAGTTAACAATTTCAAAATGCTGGCAGGAAAAAGGAAAAATCACTTTTGTGATGGTTTGGTAGTGCTGGAAAAAGCAATCATTTCAAGGCACACAGTCTTGGATAGGAGAGAAAGTATAAGTTATCTTAAGATTAAGGGCTTTTAAGAATTAGTTTCATGATTCAGGAACTGTCCTTAAGCAGTTAGGAAAGGTGCATCTTTATCCTCAAAAAAGGGAGCAGGTACATGTCCAGCTGAGAAAGAGAGTCCTTTTAAAAAAAAATATTTTTAAGCATATGGTTGTTTGGTATATTCGAAAGTGCTTTCTGATTCATAGTTTAAGTTAATTAATATGTTTCTAGGTCATTAGAAAGCTTTGCTTTGTCTGTTTAGCTTCACATGATATCCATTAAACATAAAAGAACAAACAATTGCTGGTGTAGTGTCACAAATTAATTGAATGCTGCTTAATAATCTTCATTTCATGCAAATCACCACTACTAGTGAATGAATAATGCTTTGAAGGTAACCACATTTTTTTTAATAAATAATCCCTTTAATTTCAAATTTTCTGTTTTATATGTATAAAGCTGCCAGATGGCATCTTAAAATACATCCAACTCTGTTGATCTGAGGTTTAAAACCCCCAAGTTTTAGGATTTTTGTGACATGTCACTTCTAACCTTAGACTCTGATTTCTCAACTCATTCCAGAGATGACTGTTCTGGCAGACATAAAAAGAAGCAAAGTGAAACCAGAAAGAGGTAAATGAATAGGATGAGGGTGAGTTAGATGCTAACTGCAGAGAAATAACTAAATATTATATATTAAGCTACCGTCTTATTTTAATCTGTAAAATAGATCAGGCGAAATTTGGCTTAATTTGACATTTATATAAATGCAAAATATTCCATGAGTCAGTGATGATGTTGATATTAATTTAACCTGTGCTCAGAAACAATTGCCCGAATTTGAAGTCAATAGATCTCCATTATTTCAAATTTACTACAGCATTGATAAGATCTTTACTTTACTGTTTAACATTATGAATAATATGAATATTATGCAGCATATTGCAATCAGTGTCTTGAAATATATAAAGATCTGCATGATCAGTAATATTGCAAATCTCTGGCATTGCAGAAGATCAAGGAAAAAGTTAAAGAAAGAGAAGGTTTGCACATTAGGACGCCATGGTACTGTTATTTCTTCCATCACCAAAATTACTTTTCATCATGGAAACATCACAAAATACAAGCAACTTATCTTTCCTCTGCTTCTTGCAAGAAAAAGGACATTGTCACTTCTTTCACACCTGTATTTAGAGAAAGTAGACCCTGACCACCCCTTTCCTGCCTCTGAGAGTAATTTAGGAACTTTCTGCCTAACAGAAATAATGGCTAATTAAAAACAAGGACTAGCGCTAATTAACATCAAAGAAAAACAGAAAAAGACAGACAGACAGACTATAGTAACATACTGAAGAGATTCAGTTCTGCTGCTCTTGCAACCAGGCCCTCTTCTGCTGTGATCTTATTTTATATCCTGTTGAACATGCTTAGAACATGGAAGTATTTGCATGTGATAGTAGAAAGAGCCCCTACATCAAAAAAAAAAAAAAAATACACTGTGCCGTCAAAGTCTTGTGCTGTTGCCCATAGAAGCCTTCGTGTCTGTGGCAACAGGATGGACAGCAAGTTGCAGTGAGTGAAGTGGCCTGATGATAACGAGAGAGCTAACATCAAACCTTTGTATGTCTCAATTTATGTGCAAAATCTCTATAGTCTCCTGCACTGCTGCTAGAAGACACATTTGCAATAATTCTCCTTACTAGTAATTTTTCCTTAGAAGTAGCACTAAATTATGGGATTGCTGAATTATTGTTATAATCTAGCAATGACAAGCTTTTATAAGAAAAATAGAAGTAGAAAACAGATTCCAAGGAAACCTTTAAAAATTTCACAACACCTTCATACCAAGACTAATATTAAATCCACTATCCTGGCCAATTACAGTGTGAGTGATTTATTCTGCCAACCTATTTTGAAATAAAATATATTAATTTCCTAACCTAAGTACAATGCTCTGATAATGTACTTCATTTTAAATACTATGTTTTATCAGTGATTTCAGGACATTACCCTGAGTTAAAACATTTTGGAAACAGACAATCTGAAAAAAAAATGGGATGTATCAGCTTCATGAAAAATCATTTAGTTAATTACTTAATCCAAAACAGTATATAAGCAGTGCACCATGCACTATAAAGTGTTTTCAAAGGAACAATTAAATGATATTTGTAGAATGGCAATGCAATAGATTTTGACCAAAAAATAAATGTTTTCGAAAGAAAGTCTATTGAAAGCCAAAATTCAGAGTGAGGCTAAATCCTAAGTAAACTCTAAATTGAGTAAAAAGTAACTCGTAATTCTAGGAAGATGTAATTATCAATTCAAATACCAAAGCACCTTTAACAAACTAAAAGCTAATTAATTTCACCAGGTAAATATTCTTCAAATGAAAATAAACTCAAAATAGTTTGATTTTAATCACAATAGTAATCTCTTTAAGAAATAGGCAGTCATAGATAAGAAATATTTTATGTAATGAAAAATTTTGAGATAATCATATATCTGTGCATGAAGCATATATTGATAAAGTTAATTAACAATACAGACTCTTATCTGAATACATTTCATGCACATGATATATTTAAATGATTAGCTGAATCTACTTGCCATGGTGTGCCATGATTACATCACAACTTTTCACTTCATAGAATGCTTCTTTGGAACTATATTTGCAGGTGATTTTTTTTAAAAATTGTTTAGGTTATTTGTGGTATTTCTATTTAATATTTAACCTGAGGAATACTTTTCCTTCATAATATTGCACAGTGGATTGCTTACCATTATTTAGATATATTCGATAAAAGTGCCTGATATTTTCCATTTTTTATAATGTTAAACTTTAAGTTTAAACTTATTTTTTTCCATTTTCCAAATATTTTAATTTTAATCAGAAAGTTTTTTCTTCCTTTCTGAAACCTTTGAAATATTTTATATGCTGATACACTTTCAGAGATAATCTTGAAAATTTGACAAGGTAATGCCTTTTATTACCTTGTCTAACTATGGCTATCATACTGAAAAACTGTAGATAGCTCAGGCTTAGTGAGACTGTCTAGGAAACAGGGAAATGCTTTAAGCTCTCAGAGACTGTAGTTATGAAAGGCCCATGTCACCTCCAGGAGATCTACAATTACCAGACAAGGACTGTACCTTTTCAAACTATTGGAATGAAACTTCTATGCTTTTGTGATAAAGGCTTCTCACCACTTCTCCGAGATGAGGGAGACCCAACACTGGAACTGACATGAGGGAAAGTGTCTCCCCTCTGGTCCCAAGGATTCTGCTGCTAACACCAAGTGAAGGACACATTTTTCCACAGCAGCCATGACACAGTGCAAGGACCTGTAATGCCCGTGAGGTAGTACTCAGGCAGTGAAGGAGGATGCAGTTGCAGAAACTCATTCTTGTCTCTTACAGAAGCTGGAAGATGATTGATAAAATGAGAAGGAATGGAATAATAAGCTTCTTTTGATGGATTTTCTTGAAAATTATATTTTTCCCTGCACATCACAACTTCTTTGTGCTTCATGTAGCTTAAAAATAATTTCTTCTTTCATAATTCTATTTTATTCTTGAAAATTATGACATTCATACCTAATGTCTAAAACTTGTAACTGAATAAAAATTTTACTTTTCCTTCAGTAACTTTTGTTACCACCTGTAAAATCATTAGATAGTAAAGTATCTGCCACAGTTTCAAAGACACGTGGCTAATGCCTGTCATCTACTTATTGTATAATTAGCACTACAGATGTTAACCAGTCATTAAATAAGCAGTATCTTCCTTGAGAAATTAAGATATGAGAGGTCTTGTAGAAAAAATCCACTATGTGAGCACTCCAGACATGCCGGTAATTGTGTCACATTCCTCTACTGTATATCTTGGAAACTGTTGACTTGGATAATTTAAAATAATCTAAAATGACCTGAAGCTAGTCTGGTTTTCACAGAAAAAAAAAAAAAAAACCAAAAAGAATAACACAAGAAAGTGCTGATATGAACATATGGATGTATGGATTTGTTTCATAAATAAGATCTCTTTTTTTTATTATTGTTCTTTTTACAGATTATGATGGAAAAATGTTCTAGCTGGTTAATGTTCAAAAGGAAAGCTTGTGTTGTGAAGCATGTCTGTTATATACTTCACATACTATGTACGTATATTCCAGTTGTTAAGGGTAGAGAGATGATTAAATGAAACATTCTTTCTTAAAGTAGAAGCAATCAGGATCCCATGAATTAAAGAATTTTAAGCTGTAGAAATACGAAAAAGATATTATTTCCATTGTCAAGTAGAGATGCTGTAATTATCAACAAGTCTTTCAAACGGATCCAGTATTAGTCAGGATTAAAATCTATAGAATGGATCCAGTATTGATTAGGAGTGAGTGGAATTTAGGAAAGGATTTTACTAGGATTTTAAATGATGTAGTTTGATTTCTTGAACTTGATATGTGGATTGCTACGTATTTGAGATTGCCTTGACATCCATTTCTATCTCCTTGTTAAAAACTTGTCCTTTAGTCCAATTCTGAGGTGAAAAAGACTACTTCAGTGTCATTTGATAGTCTGACATGTACAAATTGAAAATAGTTGTAGTTATAAACGATAACTGGTATTTCTGGACACTGCTGATACTTAGAATTCAAGTTCCGCATATGAGCCAAAAGGCTGTAATGTTGAAAACAGCACTGACTTTTGAAGAGCAAGCAGAATTTCACGCAGTTGATGATGCAGTCAAATTCTTGAGGGGTTGTATGGATTGTTTTCCATTTTTACCACCATCGCCAGACTGATCTCAGTAAAGACTGAAGTAGAAAGCAGTGCAGAGAAATAAATATACTATTCCAAGATAAATGATTATACCAAAGTTTGGCTTTGCATAACCAAAAGTATGAATGACTTGTCTATTCCCAGAAAACAAACTACATCTGAGACATTTTCTCTTATTTTCAAATTTAAAATAAGTATCTAAATACATTCCCTGTAAATAAATGCATAGAAATATCGGAAAAAAAGTAATAATAAAGAGTTTTATATCTTTATTCAGTCATAATAATCTTCATCACCGAGAACAGTAAGTCCTTAGTCATCTGGAGCTTCAGTATTCACATAGTATTCAAACACAACTAAATAACTCAAAGGTTTTAATAACAAAGTAATCCTATAAATTGTAATATTGGAGGAGGAGGCTTTACATATATCATCAATGTAGTAATGCCAACAATATCATCCTTCATGAAACAGCTGCTAAGGAGAGTTGTAACTCCTGATTTTAGTAAATAATTATGTGTTTCAAAATATCTTTTGTTTCACAAAGCAAATAAAAAATTATAAACCAGTAAGGATTTTTATTCCCTACTCTCAATCTAATTTTTGATCTGTTACAGGACTAAAGTACAACAGTTAGCCCTGAAGATTTCTCAGTTGAATTTAAAAATTCTTTTTAAAACTGTGAACAAGGGAGATCACAATATAAATTTGACATGCTAATCTCCAATTTATCTCCAGTTTGTAGATCTGAATAATCTAGGTTTTGTTAGTTTTACAGTAGTCAACACTATCATAACTGTAAACTTTATACTTAAATCCTCTTGTAAAAATAACATAGGAAATAAATGTATCGATTCCAGTTAAGAGATTATACATTTCTTTCATATGTCACAGCATATTCCCACTATCTTTGTGCAAAGGTTGCTAACATAAGAGAAGGCAGAGCATTACAGGACTTAAATAAGTCAGAGATTTAAAATAGAATAATCTAGTGCAGAAACAGAGAGACGTAAAAGTAAACTCAAAAATTTCAGTTTATATACACAGACTAATCTAATCTAAGTAAGTTAATAACTCAATTTTCATTTATCTTAATACTACAAGTATGTAGAGGAAAGGAAATACATCATAATGAAGACTGACTTGATTTTCCTTGAAACAAGGTAGATACTAAAAAATCTTCATAAACACTGTAGTGCTGTCTAGGTAGTGTCATATGTCTGTTAGTAAATATTTGAATATGTATAATTGACAAAGAAGAAAAGTTTTTCAAGATTTTCAGATGCTCATATTATAATATGTATTAGTTAGTTGAACCATCATTAACATCCAGAAAGTTCACTGCCAAAATTATCACAACTGAATGCTGGGTTGAGCATTCAGGGGGCTGAGACCCAAACTAAGAAGTCTGGACATCCATAAATTTCCTTGACCTCGACTCCATCTTCTTTTTCCCTTACAGCCTTCTATTTACATTTAGCCAGTACATTAATACAGTAAGCATCTGATAAGCAAGTCAACATTAATTGGAAAAGTGTTCCAATTGTCTGATGAAAATAGACTTTTTCCCTGAATGAAAACACATTTTTCTAAACTAGTCGAGAAACAAAGTAAAAAATGGATCTTTACCCTTATTTTTCTTTTTCACCTGTTTCACACGGAAAAAAGATGGGGAAATCAAACTGAAATGTTCATCATTTCATTAGCACTTTTCCACCAAAAATGGAAAATTAATGCTGAAAATATTTTTTTGTCTGTCAATTGACATTTATAATTTTTTTCTCCTATACATTAAAGTAGAATTCTATATCACATGATTGAACATGTGAGATATAGACCTTAGGATAAGTTTCTCCATATTCCTTACTGTTTCACACTGTGCTAACAGCCTACTTGTATAACATATATTTCTTTGACACTGTTTAGCTCTTCTAACATACCAATCTGTCACTCTTTAAAGAAGTTTTGCAAAGATCTCTGTAAGATATATGATCTTCCAGTGAGTTAGCATTGCAACGAACACTTCATAAGCTCTGTCAAACAGTGATTTTTGCGGGACTGCAGCAGGCTATTAAACTCATCTTTTCCTAGAACATTTTTCTTTTTCTCAATAAAAGCAGAGAATATTGAAAGTACTTAAAAGTAGAAGCCGAAGGGGTGTTGTTCAAGTAGTTTCTCAATATAGAAATTTCAGTAAGTTCAGAGAAATGACTGGCATGGCTGTTTCAGTATTAACCTGTCATGTAGAAATAACCAGAGAAACAGTGGCCTACACAGATTTTTAATGAGACCTTAATTCAAATCTTGAGTTATTTAATGATAAACTTTTCTCTCCCCTCAAATTATGACCATTTCTACTCATTCCAATGACAGATCAGGCAAGAGAGGAATGACCCACAGCAGGTAACCTGAAGGGATGGAGATAAAAGCAGCTGTTATTCTGTCTGTTAACATATTTGAGGGAAGGCTGACTATATGAGTACAAGTTTATATTGGTTAAAAAAGGAGACTTTGAAGGAAGAAAGTTAATATGTCTATGTCACATAAATTACTTTGCAGATGCTCTCCATGACTGCATCTATAAAAGGAGATTAAATGTCTTTTACTGCTTATGTCTCAAACACAATTATTTTGATGCAGGAATAACACCGTAGACTCATATGCTCCTCCAGGACTCAGACTAGAAATTACAAATAGCCCTTTCTGATTTTAAAACTTCAGGAGAAAAAAAAAAAATATGCCCATAATAGTCCATAACCCAGAGAGAATAGTGTCCTATATCATGTGCATTACTGTATTATTTACTTTTTCCACAATTAGAAAGAAAAAAATATTATAATTAAGCACTTTTCACCAAGCCATATAGCTCATATGAAGTATTCCCCCCTATGGCAAGTGATACTTGCTTATAGATGAATGTTAGTACATATTCAGCTTGCTTTTTTTTAGACTTTTAAAATCATTCCTGTATAAGGAAATCCAATGTTTCATCAGAAAATATACTACTTTCATTCTTCCATGCTTGAGAATTCTGAAAATATTTTCCCAAATGTGCCAGAGAACTTGCCTCTAGCATAAGGCAAAGCACACAAATTTTGAGGCTCGAGAGATGTTCTCTAAGAGATGCACAAGTCCGTGCAATGAAAGTGATAATAGAATGCTGAATACCAACACTAATGTTAATTCTTGCAAAAGAAAAACTATAGCATAATGCTGAAATAAAATAACAATTACAGATAATTCTTTCCCAAGTGAAGGGCGTCTGGGAATTCTTACTAACAGTGAGAAGGAAAGGTGGAGTAGATGGGAGAAACACACTTAATGCTTTTGTGTTTGGAATAGAATGTGCTTTTCCTCCCACGTGGAAACCTGACTGTTTTGGAAGGTACAATATTGTGCGTACACAGCTCAGCACTGAGTTATAAATCAAAGTTCTATGGAATATGTTATTCAAAGGTTTTATGTTTCTTCTTGATGAATGGCCTGTTGCAGATGTTTGTTTATTCACATGATTATCCATGAATTTGATCACACTGTCTTTCCTGGTTAATGAATCATCATGTAAGTAATTTAGACAAGATCAGTAATGTTATATTATTTCACCTTATGCAGTAGAGTCATTAGGCCATAATGCAATTCAGCACTGTGAAATTATCAGGATAAGTATCATTAAAAGCAGAATCATGCATATATCCTTGACCCAGTATTTTTAAATGTTCTCATGTCTGGACATTTTGAATGAAAAATTCATATTATACCTAAAATGAACATTAACCAAAGAGACCTTTTCTAATGAAAAGGACTTTATTAGGTAGCCATCTGCTTCAGACCTTAAAAGTATGATTGTGGTTAGAAAAATTACTCTGAGAGTAGCACTTTATTATGCAAGATCTGCATTTTTGGTGTATTTCTGTGTCATATCATAAACACCGAGATAAATGAGCAAAATAAAATATTTTTACTACTATTAGTTGTACCCCTTTAATTATAAACTTTCTCTTGCTTAATGTATCAGCAGTGTTTTCAGCTATATTCTGAATGCAGGATGCTTGAGTACAGTTTGATGTAAAGAGAAGGGATTACAATTCCATCCTGATATGCGATGGAGATTTCATTTCAACATTTCAATAAAAATATTTTGATTCACAATAAGACACATTGTATTTGAGGATGTAATATTTTTTCTTTACATTTATTTATACATTACAATAAATTTTCACTCTTGAGAGTAGGAATCTGTATCAATGCAGCTATGTAGTATAATAAAACATGGCTAGCTAAATAAACTGTATCGTATCTATACATAGTCTGAAACATGTGCTGGTGTATCACAAGGTGTTCATGAAAATACTTTAAAAGGAAGCTTGGATTTTGGATTTTAAATTTCACTTGGTGTGCTGAGACCTTGAGACACATAAAAGGATAAAGAGTTTGTGTTTTCTAAAGGAGATGTTCTGTTGAAAGGATATGATAGGAACAATCAGAGAAGTAATTATAGCAATCGTGTCTTGACTAAACAAAGACACTGCCTAACAGCTACATATCCTACCAATTGAGCAGTACTCTCAACCTGTCAGTTGAGATTCGCTATGAAATATAAAAAAGACCTCTGAAGTGTTTGGTAATGTCCTCATGATATCCCAGAAGGCTGATTATGGCCCTTTGCCATCAAATACAGAAAGGACATTAATTCTATCAAGAAATGGCGGTTCTAGAAAAGCAACTGTAATAATGATTCAATCTTCTGAAGGAAAATTCTAAACCATAAAAATTTCTAAATGAAAACTAAATTAAAGAATTAAGGTCCACCTTTCTTTTGACAAAATGACTAAGTCTGAAATATTTAGAAAATAAGTATAGGGATATAGCTCTAACTTTGTAAACATGTTTTCTGTAAACAGTGTTGTTAAAGAATCCTTTATACCAGCAATAATGGTGGAAACCAGACTGAAATTTCACTGTAAGAGGCAACATGTTCATTGAAAAAACATCAAACATTTGCACTTCTAATGGCACTACAGTGTCTTCTAATAGTAATTCTATATATTAACTTATATATACCAACACATGCATATACCAAGCATATCTAATATATTAAAAAAAATAATTGGAATTTTATGTTACCACTTATATATACGAAAGGAAATGTTTGTCGTTCTGCAAGGTCATACAACAGCTCTGAATGTTTCAGATGCCACCTAGTGCCCAGTTCTGATGTGTCAAAGTCCCTTTCATGAGGAGAAAACTGATTTGCTTTGTGCCCATTTTTGCCACTCTATAATGATATGTCCATGACACATCCCCTATACACATATTTTAAATTCCAGTTTTAAACCCTGAGTGATCTGCCGTAGCAGAAATAATTTTTCTCTTTTTTCTAAAAAACAAGTTGAAAAATTCAACATATCAGAAGTTCTCTTCCTTCAATGTTAAGACACAATTTGTGAAGAAAGCCTGTGTCAGGGAAACCTTGGCTAGTCACTCAGACATGAGGCATGGTTGATTGGCCATGGACATATGTATGTATCCTCAGACTATATAATGGTTCAGATGACTTTTGCCAACAGAAGGCTGAAAGAGATGTTGCATGCTTTCTTTTTAAGACTAGCTAGTCTCTAGTTTATAATCATTTAAACCATAAGTCTTTCAGATTAGCCTTTATAACCATTTAAGAGTCAATTCACCAAGTAACAATGCCTATCAGTGCTCAAGTGTCAACTCTTACATTTCTTCTTAAGTCTCCTTAGGAAGTACCAGTGCTTTTCCACAAAATGTGTTTCGTTTCATTCTGTTCTCTGGTTTCAGTTTTTATATCATCTTGAACATAAAAACTATACATCTTCCTAATATTTGTGTTATGCCTTGAAAAATGGAACCCTAATTTCAGTAGGACTCTAGATATGACAGTAAATCAAATATACAAAATTAATGAAATATATTTGACAAACATATCTATTCTTGTCAGTGAAATTTCTGTGGAGACACTGTCTATATGATGCCACACAACTTGTTTGTACTATGACATCCACCTTCGGTGAGTAAACTGCCTTCTCCTAAATTCAGTTAGCTTTTTATATCTTGGGCTACTGTAAATTACCGAGGTAGGGACAGCCAGTGAGGAATAACACAGCATTTACAAAGCACCTAGCATAAGGCAAAATAAGGTGAGGCACTGAGGCAACAGTGGAATGAAAATAAATAATACTATGAGATATTTCTTACCATAAAAGTTCAGAAATTGGAGATGAAATTCTCTTGCATAACTCTAAAAGACATAGTAAGAAATACATATTGCAGGAGGAATAGGGATATGGTATAGGTTTTAGGATTAGTTTTTGTTTTAGATTGTCCTGGACTCTGAAATAATCTTTGCTCTGTAATTACAACAGCCTCTTCCCAGTTGCCTACAGAATACAGCTATGCCAAAAAAGTGCTCAGAATCACTGCAGTCTAAATGGAACAATCTTGTTATGACTCATATATGGACATATCTACACAGCCATTGCATGGCAGGCAGGGTGCATCTGTCCAGGCTTCATCCACCTAGGAAGCTGAATAGCCACCGCATGTAGCAGATACAGTACCTCAGGCTTTGAACTATACCGATAGGGCTGAATACTTTCAGAACAGCATGGATGGAGCAATCTCTGCAACACTTGCAACTCTATTCCAAAACTTCATGTAGTTTCCAACGGTCTTTCTCAGTCCGTGCATGATATGAATTCTGCTTTGGCAGGGAGGTTGGACTATATGATCTCCAAAGGTCCCTTTCAACCCCTACCATTCTGTGATTTTATGATTCTGTGAGTTTACCTTCCAGCCATACTCAGGGTTTAACTGGTGCCCTCAGCAGCTGTACAGGAATTTACTGCAGATAAAGCCTTAATTGAAGTCGAGTGGAATTTGGCAAAGGCAAATAAGGGTAGTTGGTGCTGTTAACTGTACAGCTCTCCTAGTTAACTATTCAGTCTTTACCTGTTTGTTATTCCCTTCATGTAACACTTTAGAAGTGTGCCTGATGAGGAAATGTCAGATTTAACCATAGCTACTGAAGCTTATAGTCATCTTTTTGTTGATTTCACTTGGTGCTGGATTATGCTGTTATATGGCAAAATTAGTGACTGCCATTGTCTTTTTGCATGGTCTTGCCACTCTCTAGTGCTGTTCTGTGTCTTCAGCTGACTTGAACAGATATTAAAAATAGTGTATTGCAAACTCTGGGCCATTTCTTTTATTACATTTGTCATGCTTACAGTATCAATATTACTTCAGTACAACAATTATCACTTGTTCCCTTCACATATCCTGGAGGGTTTTTTTGCTGTACTTCTTGTTGCTGTTGTATTAATGCAATTTTAATTTACTTAATGCTGAAATGGTTTTGTTCCTATAAGAATAACATGTGATTTTAATGTTATAAATAGAAACATTCTTGTGTTACTTGCAAAGAGGACAAATACAGTGCTGGTTTCAATGCACTTAGAATGGAAATAAAACTCAGTATAAAAATCTACATTTAAAGTTCCTTCAGGATACAGTTTTAAAAGACACCCTTATACTAATCAGTGGCTTTACTTCAGATAATCAAGTTCCTCTGTCATTTTTTGGCATGAAAATAATTTCAAAGGGAAGAAAAAAGAAAAATTAGCCCATTCATTAAAAAATAGGTAAGAAACTATGCAATGTAATTAGCTGTATTATCTTTAGTGAACAGTAGAGACCCTCAGTGAGGTTACTATTACTAAGATATTTGTCTATCAAGAAAGAGCAATTAAGAACATGAGAAGAAAAAACATGTTTTACTTTGTTTTCCTTTAGGGGAAAAAAATATATTTCTCACACTTCCTCTAGCCTGCCTATTTATAGGTAGATACCAGAATATGACAGTCTCTTCTGACTGACCCACATAAAATGCAGAAAGTAAAAGAAAATCTTCAGAGAAGTTTTGATTGTTAGACAATCTGATGTTTCTATTACTGCTGTAAACAAATGTGGATTTCAGAACACTGACTCTTCATTCTGCACTTGTTTCTTGAGGTGACAGATCTGTTGGAATCAAGGAATAACCACTTTTATTGTTGAATTACTACAAAGGAGAGACCTGGGTTTTGGGGGAGAGGATTTTTTTTCATTGAATCTCTGTTTTAATAAATCTGTATTGCTTATGGTAGATCTTTCAAATCATTCGTTTATAGTGTCTCTTTCTTTGCTCTCTGAACCATACGTATTCGTGGAGTTAAATTGTCAATTTGATATTAAGTTTTTCATTTTTTCCTTCACTGCACTGATATTGCCTACTCCAAATTTTTCTTGTGGTTTCCCTTACTCTGTAAACTCAAGTGGGACAGGCATGTATATGTACATTTTAACATGTATGTAGGAAGACAATGGTATTTCTGTACTCATCAGTTAATTGTTCTACTCCCTTTTAGATCTAAATCTAGACCTTTTTTTACTCATATATTCAATGAGAATGAGGACAGAATAGAAAAGAAAGGAAGCAAAATATACCTTTTGAGAAAGAGCAAAATATTGTGAGGTAGAGACTATGCTTCTGAGTGACCTTTTTAGTTTATAAAACCTTTGGAAAGCAATGTGCAACTAAAATAAACCATTACAAGATTTAATATAGGTGAATTTCAGAAAACTGAATTTCAGGCTACTTCATATTGTTAGAATAGATGGGGAGACAGCAAGGTGGATTGAGAGCTGGTTGTGTGACAGAACTCAGAGGGTTGTGATTAATGAAGCAGTGTCAAGTTGGAGGTCTGTAACCAGCGGTGTCCCCCAGGGGTCAATATTTGGTCCAATCTTGTTCAATATATTCATCAATGGCCTGGATGAGGGGACAGAATATATCCTCAGCAAGTTCGCTGATGAAACCAAACTGGGAAGGGTGGCTGACACTCCAGAGGGCCGTGCTGCCATCCAGCGTGACCTGGACAGGCTGGAGAGCTGGGCAGAGAAGAAGCTAATGAGGTTCAACAAGAGCAAGTGCAGGGTCCTGCACCTGGGGAAGAAGAATGCTAGGCACCAGTA